>SCHK01318901.1:0-19632 GCA_004124795.1 Poropuntius huangchuchieni
ATTCAAATGTCTTTACTGCATTACATTTAACACTTTATAGAATTTTGTCGTTGTAATATTCCTGTGGCCTACAAATAATAAAAAAAAAATAATAATAATATAAATATATATATAAAATAAATTATATATGCNCTTTTGTCGTTGTAATATTCCTGTGGCCTACAAATAATAATAAAAAAAAATAATAATATAAATATATATATAAAATAAATTATATATGCATATAAATTATATAAATATATATAATTGCATTTTTCAAAAATAAAACAAAACGAATTAAATAAACCACTGTATGTATAATTAACATACAGCAAAAATATATAAATTATTAGTTTTCCACAAATATTTTGCATCAAGTGTGCCACGTCACACTTCACTTTGCTTGACAGTGCATTGCTTGACAACTCAGGTACAGAACATAATAAAACCTGTAATTACCTGTAATGTACGTCCTTAATGGCTTGTGGATTTGTATGCAAAATTCTTGCACTCCACAGTGGATCTCCCTGCAAATACAATATATGCGTGATTAAACTTGTGACTGTTGACAATAAGTCTGTGTAATAGTACCCACCTGTAATTGAAATCCACTTGCTTCAAGTTCTGTTGCTAGACCTCCATCTAAAATGAATGGATTGGGATCCATTTTGACTGCTGTGGTTCGTGGAAATACCTTTAAATTTTAAACCTCAGCTAAACATTAAATCACTTTTGAAATACAGCAAAAGACCTTTGTCTTACAATGTCACAGGTTTGCAACTTTTTAAGCTAAACCTAAATTTAGAAGGATGTTAAATTGTAGCCAATAGCTTAATAGCCCTGGTAAGAGACTCTGCACAATACCGGAGCGAAACTAGTGTCAAAGTCCACACCATAACAAACCCATGTGCGAGTGGCAGTTGGCGGCAAAGGTCAGAAACTACTACTTCCGGGTTACATTAAGACTCGTATAAGCAAACTATTGGAGCCCTAAACGTCTGTTTACTCACCAGACTTTAAAATCGAAATTAGCTGAATGTTAAAACACCACGCAACATAGTTACGAGTTCACATGAGGTATGGTTTATTATTTTATTCGTCGGTAGCCCGTTTGATGATGTTGTTGCTATGGTGATGTGACTTAACAGCGAGGCTAAAGGAAGACAATCAACCGTCTGCTAAACAACCATCAACAAATATTATCATTCCTTTAAAGAATTCAGACATGGTAAGTGGGAGGGTATTTTTTCCATTGTTTAGATATGAGTAATAAAGGACTCAACTCATATGATCATGAATGTTTGTTGTGGTTTTGGCGGAAGTCGTTTGCTGTTTAACAGTAAAAGTTTTTCCAATGAAAGAAACTCAAGTCACATAAACCAGTGAGATGTTGTCTGGACTAAATATAAAATACCATAAGTACATTCTCATGTAAACATCTCATGTAAACTCTAATGCATTAAGTCATAGCAAGTGAAGAAGCTATTTAAATCCTAGTTAAATGAGGATAATTCATAATAATTTACAAAGCAAAACAGTTTCGCAATGGCATAATTTGTAAACTAATAACTAAAAGCTACGTACTGAATGCTCTCATTTGATCTGCCACAAGATGTCAGCATTGGCCTCCTTGAGTCTCTTCGAGAAAAAGTTTTCAAAAGAAAGCTCTGACTGAATGTAGTTTTGGCAGGTTTCAGTAAGCTGCTTAGCTTTTTTCCAACTGTATTTGAAAACTATCTGTCTGGCTTGAGGCTCTACAACATCATATTAAAGATGGAGGATGCCATTTTCCACTGAAATTACAGATCCAGTTCAGTCAGAAGCTTTAATGTCATTAAGTGGAATGATATGCTTTTTTAGTGTCATTTCTCAACAATCTAGACCTTGTTATTCTTTGAGTAACAGGATACTTTCACCATCATCTACTTGCTCTGTTGTGCTCCTACACTGTGTTTATTTTCCAATTCACATTCTGTCTCCTTAAGTAGTGTACATTGATCCATCTCCATGCAGACAGCATGAAATGTTTGCAGTGATAGCATAGGGCAACAGCAGGTGTCTGAGAAAGTCTCAGCTTCCAAGAAGGGCTCTGAGAGGAAAGCCCTATTTTTCAGAGTGTTAGAGGTGGCAGATAAGCCCAGCTATTTCCAGTTCGATCTGGCCAGGATAATTAACCAGGAGTCTGTGATTTTGTTGTGCTGGAATGTTCATTTAGAGCCCCACACCCCCTCAAAATGCCTTGATTCCTGCTTTCATTCCATTCATATAAAAAAGGGTTTTCATGATGCTTTCACTTAAGAAGAAGAAGAACAACAACAACAGTGCTAATACTGGAGGAAAAGCTTTCCACATTTCTTCTCAGATGTCCTCAAGTAACTTTGGCCCCAGGCAGGATGTGGAAATATAGCCCCTATGTGCTTTAGGGGGTGACTACCCACAAAAATGTACTCTTTCAGACTGGAAAAATGCCACCAAACACTGCAGTTGTCTTGATTATGTGAAAATGTAGGCTAGTGTTTTAATATATCAGTTGTTTCTGTCATATTCTAGTTAAAAATCTGCACTGCACCACACTGCAAAATAATGATTTTATTACTCAGTATTTTTGTCTTGTTTTCCAACACTATTAAATCAATATACATTTATTTGAGAAGCAAATTGAAAATAACAAAAAAGAAAAAATATCTGACAGTGGGGTAAGAAAAATGAGGGATAACAAGATTATTTTTCTTTATTATGTTCTTATTTTAAACTTGAATACATTTTTTCAGAAAACAAGTCTTAATATATTTTTTATTATTACTTTTCTGGAAAAAGTCAAGTCACATAACATAATGCATAAGATTTTTTTTCATTCATTATTGCTTTTCCAAACAACATTTAACAAAACAAAGAAAATGAAAAAAAGCACAAGTTATTTTCCTTAAAGTAATTGTATCTTTGATTAAAAAAAAAATAAAAATACTGTAATAAAAAATAAAGACAAACCTCCATATTAACACAATCAATATTTTCAGTATATGAATCATTTAATGTTATATGAGAGGTGATAATAACTATCAATTTCAGTACAGCACCTGGAACTTTTAGCTTTGGCACAAAACTTAACTGTGGAAATCTTAATGTGACACTAATACAGCCTCCAAATGTGATTTATGGCTTTTCAGACCTGTGCCTCGGAATATTTATACAAAGAAGGCTGTTCCTTGTCAATATTATCTCTGTCCCAGCTGACTGAGGTGTAAAAATAGCTCTTGTTTGGGGGAAGAGGCCCTGTTAGATTCAAGATAGCTCAATTACGTTTAAGGGATTCTCACTGAGTCTCTATGGTTTGATGAATGTGAAAGCATTCTCGTTATGTTGCAGATGCACTAATGATCTGTTGTTAAATTAGTTAGGATAATGTGATGCCATGTTTGGGCTCAGCGTTGACATGTTGCCGCTGTGAATTAGTGCGCATGTGGCCTGGAGGATGGATGGCATAGTGCCTAGAAATGCAACTTCAAAGCACTGCCGTTCTGATATATACTGATGATGATTATCTGCCAGTTATTATGTCAGTTATTATGAATATTAATGTATCGTATGAGTCACTGTTTTAGGCCTGCTGTTATTTGCTTGAGTTTTGATGTCACTGATCAACAGTTGATTAACAGATCATTTCTCATCATCGCTATGCTGCTATGGCCTCAGCTATATTCCCTGATTTACAGCCGGTGCTATGAATTTCACCACAAGGTGGCGCTTTGCGGGGAACAAAGATCACACCTACATGCTTGCTCTCCATGTTTTGTTCAAGGGCACCTCTGAGTTGGTGTCAAGGTGAAATCAGCCACTTAATAGTGAAACAACAGTCACACTCACAGAGATTTAGATGCTGTCTATTTTAATATCTTCTTGCATGCTTTGTTTTCAACAAGTCCTGTATTAAATACTCATGGAATCTCGGTTATGACTAATACTTATTTTTATGAAAATGGCAATATCTTAAGGCTCCTGCTTTTTAACATTTTTTTTAAGGTTGCAGTGTGTATATATATATATATATATATATATATATATATATATAATATATATATATTTTAATGTCTATACAAACAGTTGCCCACACCATATGCTACTATATATTATAATATTGTGTTGACTAAATTCATATAGGTTTAGTCACATAGGTGTCTTCCTAATTTGCATGTGTTGTTCTGTGCCTTTTTGTAGTATAAAGTAGTGTGCAAATTCAAACATTATGAAGTACACTTTAATTTTTTTTATTATTAGTTTTGTTTTATTGTTTTGTTTTGTTGGCAAACATGGCTGGACATGAAAAAAATACATTAATTCGTTAAAATGGAGAGAGCTTTTTAGTGCTTGTCACTTTTTTTTAAACTTTGTGTGGGGTTAAGTCAGTGTAGTTTTTTTTTTTCATTCTTTTTTAGTAGTATAAATATAAATGGCCACATTTTTTATTCCATCTCTTCTAGGCCCCATGAGTAGGCAGTAGTATAAAGGCCCCTCCTCATCACAGGGCCCCACACAACATTTCTGGGTTGCCCCTCTAATGACGACTCTATGAATTTAAAATATATTATCTGTAGTCTGTTGATCTATTGATAGTTTCTATTTTTGTCCAGCCCTAATGTTTGCACAAGTGTGTAGTGCACAGTTTCGGTAGCTCCAGCAGCTGGATAATGGCTCCCCGTTTGCAGCGAAGCTCCCCAGGGGATCACAGAGCTCTGAACCTCTGACTCAGCATGTTAGCAGACCCAGCTGCCCGTCTGTGTTGAGGGTCAGAGTGCGGCTGTTGTGACTCCCTGTCCAAGCATGAGGGTCAGATCAGTGACATTCCCCTGCCGTGCCTGGCTTAACTATGTGTTTTGTTGTGTGTTGTGTTATGCACAGGATGAGCGCTTTGCCTTTCTGGCTGAGTGGTACGACCCCAGTGCTGCTCTCCTGCGACGTTACCAGCTGCTCTACTACCCTAAAGATGGCTCCGTGGAGATGGTGCGTTCCTAAACTCAGATTTCAGACCCTAGCTATGTTTGAGATTCATCCGTTCACATGTATGCTTTTCTTATATAGTTTGATATGAAGAACCAGCGCACCTTCCTACGTAGGACCAAGTTTGAAGAACTTCATCCAGAGGATCTGTTTGTTGGCAACCGAGTAAACATCTTTTCCCGTCAGCTGAACCTCACAGGTTACGGGGATCAGTACACAGCCAACAAACTGGGCAGTAAGAAGGAGAGGTACTTTAATCCTGAACACCACTGCTGAGACAGAACTTGTCTTTCCAAACCTGTATGACTGTGTTCTGCAGAACACGAAAATTATACTTTGAAGGAAGCCACATTGATTTCTGTTTTACTGCCAAAAAAAGTGAGACCTTTCTCCTGATATCCTCTTTTATGTTTCACAAAAGAAAGCAAGCCATACAGGTTTGAATCATCGTGAGGTGGAGTAACTGATGACAGAATTCCTTTATCCCTTTAAGATAAAGGTTCTCTCTCACACACAAAATAAAGTTTGTTAAAATAAAAGTCATCAGTATGACTTGTGCACTAAATCCAATTGCCATGCAATAGTTTTGTGTAACAAAAGACATTTACGTTATCACTTACTGATAATCCTCCCTTCAAATAAGTTGTTATAGAGATCCAAAAATTGCTGTTAACTAAACAGTTGCTGGTAGCCATTGACTTCCATAGTGTTTTTTTTATACTATGGCAGTCACTGGCTACCAGCAACTGTTTAGTAACATTCTTTAATATATCATTGAGTTTCTCACTAAGTGAGTTGAAATAAGCCAGATTAGTCCGAGTAGTAGGTTTAGAACGACATCAGTTTTTAGATGAATTATTTCCGAACCATCAGAAGAAATTTTTAATCATCTTGATTTAGTGTGATAAATAGCTTATTGTATATCACCACTAAAAGTCATTAGCAACCTTTTTCTGTTTTTTCCCCTGTGGTCCTTCCTACTTAAACACCTGCTAATGTAATTTTTATTAAGTGAAGATGAGCTGCTGCGTCTCCTACTAGTGAAAATCACTGAACAATGATTACTGATTTAATGAGTCAACACTTCCTTTTCGTCTCTTATATCAATCACATTCACACTGTTTTCCACTGCCTTTTCTCTCCTTTGAGATTCATAGTGGTGTGCCTTGAATATAAATTTGGGAAAGATTACAGAGGGACAGACTCAAGGCGATATGCACTCTTCAAAGTGAATTTGAGCTGCCTACTCAAATGACTGCTGTTGTTTAGTCAGAGCATCATATCTTTTTCTGTGACAGCAATGTTATGTAACGATTTAAAAAAAAAAAAATCCTTTAGAACCGATTTTAAAATGTAAATAGGCTTTCAGATTAAAATGATGATAACTCAATGAAAACCTTGTTCGATATTCAGTGACTTATTAATATGTTTATCAGCCAGCCTTTTTTGGCTGGCTGATGTTTATCAGCCAGCCAAATTAAAGTCTGACAGCAGCAGTTGTCGATTTGTGCTTCAAGTAATTGGCATTTGCCAACTGAAGTATTAAATTGAAGTATGAAGTATTAAATCTAGGCTTCCGAAATCCAATAAATGCACACATGCACACTCACTCATTAAAACAAATTACTCAAAACAAATACCATTGTAGATTATATTGCAATTTATATCTAATTTGTTGATACTTTGATTCATCCCTGGCATGCCTTCTTACTTTCTGATTTGCTTTTTAAACTCTTGTCTTGTGTCTTCTTCAGGACTTTGGCTATGATTAAGCCGGATGCTGTCACAAAAGTTGGCGACATTATTCAGATGATTTATGATGCCAACCTTATTGTAACCAAAGCCAAAATGACCAAACTTACATGGTAAGCCATTTATGTTTTAATACACAGACTTGTTAAGAAATAAAAATATTGGCAGCAGTCCTTCAGCAAAATTTCAGGTGCAAGGGAAAGAAGGCCTCTGGAATTCTTGCTTAAGGCAGTTTACGATTAATTATGCAAATAGGGTGTTTCAGTAACCCAAGAGTGATTTCTCAGAACTTGTGATGGGTGGATTTGACAAAGTCACTTCTTCAGAAAAAAAGTACATCATAGCAAAAATCATGCACTGCTTGCTCTACACGTTAACCCATATGTTACTGGCATGCATTTGTTCTTCTCGGAGTCCCTGACCATTTTTAGCACACACAGATTAAGTCAGGAATGAAAGATAAAATGTTGCATACTGTGTTCTGTATTCTGAAACAATTTACAATGTAATACTTGCAAAGAGCTGAGCGTCTCATTAGTAGCTGCCTTTGCACAGTACCAGGAATGGATTACATTCACAGCACAATGCAGCAATTATTAACTGAGAAGTAGTGAGAAGGGAGAGCGTTAGAGAAAAGAGGCCATGTTTAAAGTTGCAGTTACAGACATTAATTCTTTGGCCTGTTTTGTAAAAGTCAATGTATGGTTTGCAAAAATTGTGGTAATACGGGCACTGGTAGACTTAAAGATAGAGATCTGGATCTATCATCTATCACAAAGACTGTGTGTTCAGTCACAGGGAGAAGTTGCCAAGATCTGGGGAGTTACTGAAGTCACAATTTTAAAATGTGCCCTTGAGCAAATCAAACCAGTGGATTTGACCTTCTGGATTTGACCTTCAGATTAGAGGAGTTGTTAGGAGTAAGTCTGAGGACATTTTCAGGTGATTTCAGAGTAAAATGGCTTTAAAGGGCTTAGTAACCTTCCGTGTTCATAACTACAAATGCGGGTAATAAAAAGCGCCATTTAGGATGAGCCAAGCAGAGCAGGGAGCTTTAAAATACAATATTAAGTTAACTTCAACCAAGGCTAAAATAAACTAAATTTATTTTTGTTTCTCCCACATCAAAAACTAAGGTAAAATGATAAAATAATTAACTCTGTACATCAGTAGTTATTTTAGCACATTTCCTATGTAAACATCATATCAAATATACGGAAAAGAAAGCCCAAGCCAGTGTTATTTTATTATTATTTATACAATACAAAATTATTACTTAAATTTTATATACTTTTTAGTTTTGTAATTTTATGTGCTTTTGTCATTTTACTAGTTTTTGTATTTTATATGGATTTAATTTATTTTTATTTCAGTTTCAGTGTTTATATTGTGTATTTTATTCTATTGTAGTTTAATTACAATTCCCAACAAAAAGTTTAATAGTTGTTAATAGTTTAATGGTTTTAGTTTTAGTTAACAATAACAACACTTACCTAATAATATGCAACGTTTAAAAAAAAAAAATTCTAAGGAAGTCAGATAATTTTGTGTCGGTCATAATAGCTTATGATTGTATGAGGAGGAATAACATTTTGAGATCTTTTGGATGTCTTTGTATATTTGTAGACACGCCATCAGCGCTAAACTGTTTCACAGTAAATTAACGTTTATGTATTTGGCAGAAAATATGATCCAAAATGGCTACAGTGAATTTGAAGTGTATGTTTTTCTCT
This sequence comes from Poropuntius huangchuchieni, assembly GCA_004124795.1. NCBI lineage: Eukaryota > Metazoa > Chordata > Actinopteri > Cypriniformes > Cyprinidae > Poropuntius > Poropuntius huangchuchieni. The sequence continues at coordinate 8,460 of SCHK01318901.1, forward strand.
GTATGTCACTGTACATATGGTTTAGTGCCACATTTTTTAGAGAATGGAAAATGCTGAGGGTTAATCTTTCCTTTTCCTCTTGAAATATGCTGACATGGAGAGTTTCTCTGATAGACTCTGTGTTGATTTAGCCTGGTCAGGTTTTGCTGCTTTAACCTTTCCTCAAAGTAGCAAGCAGCTGTTCGTTGACACATACAGTCCTTGTCAAAGAATGAAGATGTGGAAATTGTGTTAAGCATATTATCCCATTTCTTGGACTAGCTGACACGTCATCAAATGAATAAGTGATAAAATTACAACAAAATGGTATGAAGATGAAACTTTTAGTTTCTTAATTTCGTATTCTATTTCAACTGTAGGAGTCAGTCAAGAGACGGTGGGGTTTGGAGATCACTTATTAACCCTGTGTTCTTTTATGGCTTTCTTACAGGAAGCAGGCAGCGGACTTTTACACGGAACATCAGTCAAAGTCTTTTTTCAAGTGAGTCTTTCCTGAGTCAATGATTGACTTATATGTAAGGGCCGCTTTTGAAGGAGACTCTGACACCTGAACCACATTGTCACAGTGACTTTGGCATGACTTTGCATTACACTGCATGTTTTTAACCGCAAATTTAATCATAAAAACACCATAGCAGAAGTTGCTAAAACCAGTTGTCTTCTTCAACAACAGTAATTTGGTGCAGTTTGTGAGCTCCGGGCCCGTGATTGCTATGGAGCTGATGGGGGATGAGGCAGTGTCATCCTGGAGAAAAGTTCTGGGCCCGACTGATTCTGGCGTGGCACAAAAAGATGCAGTGAATAGTCTCAGAGGCCAGTTTGGTACTGATGGCACTAAGAATGCAGGACATGGGTCAGACTCATTGGCATCTGCTGCACGGGTAACAAAAAAGCAACTGAAATAGCAATTAATCAAGCCCACAATCTTCTTTTGATCTTTTTTTTCCAGTGATATGCTAATAATGGCAAAGCAAATGTTTGGGTTATGTGTTTTAATTATAACTATATAGGAACTGGAGTTCTTCTTCCCTTCCACTACTGGTCACGGTCCCTCCAACACAGCCAAGTACTCAGACTGCACCTGCTGTATCATTAAACCTCATGCCATCTCAGAAGGTAAACACACACACACACACACACACACACACACATTTATGAAAATAAAGTCTTGTCTAATCAGGCGTTTTTGAAATAACCTATTATAGATGAGATATAGCATAGTTAATTATTTGCTATTTGTAATGTGCTGTTAGTGGTGTATTATTAACACATCTCTGTTTATAAGTGCACATTATCGTCAGAAGGACTATGACACTCCTGGTATGTCGTAGCCCATCATTCCTGTCCTAGTTACTCAGGCTGTTAAATGCTGGTCCAGGAGTTCTTCTTATAGTGACTAAAAACCTTTTTATGCAACATGTGTGAATCCAGTGCCGTTAGATTATATCAAGCTGTCACTTTTTACATGAAAGCAGCACATATTTGCTTTAGCCTCCACCTTAACAGGTTACGGCTCTCACATGGGGCGAATAAGCAGCTTGGTGACACATGGCAGAAGTGTAGGTGCAACTGCCAGGGTTGCAACATTCTGGAAATATCAGAGAAATTTAAAACCAGACCTGGAAAAGTCATGAACATTTCTAAAATAATTATACAGTTTCCAGGTTATGGTTCTAAAATATGTTTGTACTATATTCTGGCATATATATTTTCGGTAACACTTTTATTTTAAGGTGTCCTTGTTACACGTTACATATACATACTATTATAATAACGATAAACTAGATTGAAATGTTTGTAGACAAACTTTAAGTTGGCTTGAAAAAGCCTAGCCAGAATGTTTTAAAAAAGTTTGCAGAAGGTTTTCAGTTTTAGGTAGTTAGTTAAAGTAATTAAGTAGTTAAGTAATTAAGTAGTTAGTAATTTAAAGATTAAAGTTTGACTGTTTTCAAGCCAATAGCCTACAGTCTATCAGAAAAACAGATTGGAATAAAACATATTTCTAGGGTACCTGGAGTAGTTGCTAGGGTTTCTAGCATGACTAGCATGTTGATAACATGTTTCTAGCATGATTAGCATGTTGCTAGCATGATTGGCAAGTTACTAGCATGTTTCTAGCACGATTAGCATTTTGCTAGCATTTTTGTAGCAAGATTAGCAAGTTACTAGCTCCTTTCTAACATGATTACCATGTTACTAGCATGATTAGCGTGTTACTAGCATGATTGGCAAGTTACTAGCATGTTTCTAACATGATTAGCATGTTGCTAGTATGTTGTTAGCACGATTAGCATGTTGTTAGCACGATTAGCAAGTTACTAGCAGGGTTCTATCATGATTAACATGTTGCTAGCACGATTAGCATGTTATTAACATGTTAACAGGATTAGCATGTTACTAGCATGTTGCTAACATGATTAGCAAGTTACTAGTATGTTTTTAACATGACTTACATGTTGCTATCATGTTGCTAACATGATTAGCTTGTTATTAAAATGTTTCTGCATAATTACATGCAAGTGACCCTAAACCAAGCCCTAATCCTAACCTAAGTAAATGTAGTCAATTAATATTACTCTGTATTTAAATGTATAATTACACTGTAACAAGGACACCTTAAAATAAAGTGTAACCGTATTTTCCATCTTGGAATGTCGGAATATAGGAAGGTAGAGTTCCTGGGCCAAACTTGCCTAAAAACCATTGTTATGGCTATTTTGTTGTGGCCTGTCGCTACAGAGCAAATTACTCACTCACAGTTGGAAAAAAGATATCTGTCAATGACAGGCATAGGACCAACACTTTCTGTTTAGTAAATCTGATTGAATCCAGGCATATTTATATTCTGTTATGTTCGGTGTAGATTAATTACCGTTTACTTTTAAAAATGGTCTATTGAAGACCTCAAGTAAAATAGACCAGGCCAGTGAAGAATTTAAAAAAAAAAACTACTCTTTCAAAAAACAATTTCTTCTGCCAAAAAAGTCTCTTTTTCAAAGAGAACCCAAAGTGGTGGATTTGGTGGAAGTGTAGAAGCCCAGTTCTCGTGAATGAAAGGAGCAGTTTAGTTAGAGAAGGTGCTATTTCAGAGTCATTTGGTCCTTTCGTAATTGTCTTCTCCTTATGTAACTGTCTTCATTCCCTCCTGGCCTAGTGCTGTTTTGCTTGTTATATGTTGACGAGTATAAAACCCCCAAAGCCAGTGTGTACTCTTAACCAAGCCTTCGCTCCGGATTTGTCCAAATCCATCTCTTGATCCCTGTTCATGGAGCATGCCGCCAGGGCACTGACCTGTGAAATCTCAAATCCTCTCGATAGGGCTGAGGTAGATATTTCACATAGTGGTTGTGGACTAAGCAGGCCCCAAGTTGGTTTTGTACATTGCTGTGGGCTGATTAACCTGGAGGGAATGTTACACATGTACACACACAGAGCCCCAAAAACAGACGAACACAAAAAACAGTTTCACAGTTTTGACACACACTATATGTTGATTTTAAGGGTTTCAATCCTTGAAACTTGAAAATGTCATTTTCATGGTGCATATCTCAAAGTCTCATCAAAATAGGTCAAGAACATTCAGAAATGTCAGATTGCATTGAAAGAAGAAAACTGAAGTCTTATAGTCTCTCTTTTTGCTTCTACCATCATTTTGCTCTATTAGTCACCAAATTTTCCATCCAATCGTACACCCACACTCATTTTCTGGCTACCAACCTCCTGCAGTGCGTCTGCTCTCTAGACCTCCATCAAAAGTGCTGGCAACCAGTGATTTAAAGAGGATTGCAGTCGTGATTACCTTTTGATTGGAGGTCTAGAGCCCACCAGCTTTGCAAAAAGAGTAAATAAAAAGCCAGTAATGAAAGTCCCTGCTGAGAGAGTGGCTACATGATTATAATTAGATAGATTATTTGGCAATCGCTCTGTTCATTTGTTCTGGGTAGTCATGTGGCTTGGTTCACCTTGTGTTGTAACATTACTTTTGGATTATTGACTACAATAGCGTGTTGTTCACATCCCTCAACTGTATTTTCACTCAAAACCAGTCTCATTGCGTAAGACTGGATTGTGTGATTGTATGTTTTCCATTTCTCGTCATCATCACCCATGTAAATACTGTGGAAAATTAGCTAATAATGTTCCTGGTGACTTTGTTTTGTGATATTATATACCATGCATAGTGATTGTGCATACTGTAGCTCTAGGTAAGCTAAAGGTCATATTTCTGTGAACTGTCTGTGCCCGATGTATACTCCAACAAGCAGCATGCCGTAATAAATGGATAATGATTTACTTAAACCTATTGTCCAGGGGTCATATCACAGAGTTGTAGCACATTTTTACCTGCCAACTTGCTCTGTTCTTTTAATAGAATACAATGATTAACCTAGTGTGCGGTGTGAAGTGAGTTTCTCTAGATGGTTAATATTGTCATTAAGATCAGTGTGAAATGGCTTAAACTTTGGGCACCGTTCATTAATGTATTCTGAGATTCACGCCATTTGGTTCAAAGTCTATAACACTAAAGTTAACTGTAGCTTGATGCATCTGTAAAGGTCCAACCTGTTAATATTAGACATTCAAAGCAGATTTGACTTCTTACAAACTGTTGGTCAAAGATCCTTTAACAATGTGACGTTTTAAGCATTTCTAAATGTCCTCCAATGAATCCTTATTTTTAAACTGAAACGTCTCAGCTAATAGAAAAGCAGCTTGATTTGTTTTGAACTAGCTCATGACTGGAATAGACAAATGTGTAGCCAGGCAGTGCTGATACCATTGCCTAGCAACAGGGCAGATTGTGTCTGGAAGCTGCTGTCAGAATAGGAACCTTTAGGGTCACCGATGGCGCCGAGGGAGGGTGAGAGATGGGTGAAGATGCCATTTATGTGACAAAAGAAAATTCTCTAGGGCAGTTACTAAAGTGCATGGGGAAATTATCTTTCACATGGTGTTTACGCTCTATGTGATAACGCATTTAATAACGTCCTTTTATGAAATTTTAAATATGCATATGTTAAACAGGTTCTCTGTCCTTGCCCTTTTCAACTATTGAAATATGAGTGAAATCACATTTAATTTGTGCTATGTAGTATTTGCCCTTTCTTTTAAAGATATGAGAGAACTGCAATCAGAGACTGCTGTGAACTTATCTGCCTGCATTGCAATTGAATTATGTCCAAAATAAATTCACTTAAAAAAATAATATTGACTGAAACATGTTACATGCTCTGATTGATTGAATATGTGCTTTTGGAAACATAATTTCAGTACAACTTACTGAAATTGAAACAATAAACCTCTAATTCAGTTCTAATAGATACATATCCCAATGTGCCCTTTTATTAATGCAATCTCTCAGCACTCAGTCCAAAGGAGCAGACTTAGAAATTCGCTCTCGTGTTTTTAAGATCAGAGTCTGTCCTTTGAAGTCACTCCTTCATGATCTCGTGAACTGTTTGTTGGCCTTTAACTCTGCATGATCATATCGGTTAAACATAAGGTCAAAAGTCTTACTTGCCAATTAACTGATGCAGCCAATGCAACATATAGTTGTTTAACTCCAGGGACAATCACCCTAGAGCAAGGGCGCATAGTCGATAGAGCAGAATCATACAAGTTCCTAGGTCACTGCTACTTGGTATTGAACTTGAAACCTTTGTGTTAGCATCTCAAATCCTTAATCATTAGACTTCCATCTAATGATTAGTCTGCTCTTAGAAGTGCAAGTTATTTCCAAAAACATGTGAATATACCCTGCACTATACTTTGCTGTCCTTAAAGGGAAAACGTCAATTTCGCATTTGTTATTATTTAGCCTGAAAAAAATTCCCTTAATGTAAGATTTAATCTTCATTTTTAAAATCTGTTTTCATTATAATTATTTAAATTATTTATTATTTATAAATCAAATAAATGTATTTATTTATTAAATAAATCTAATAAATAAATGTATTATTTATTTATTATATCTTCTGTATAATAGACTTTATACAGTTTTATATGTGGAGAATGAAATACTCTAAAATACTTTAAAATACTTAAGTCTTGTTGTGTGGTTCAGTCTTGCAATTACAGTTCTATATATGATTTAGTTAGAACCAGTTAGTTTTAAGGGAGCATCTTTCATTTAAAATGTTGTATTTTTTTTTTTTTCAGTGTTGACGGGAAAGATCCTTAAGTCAATTATAGAAAATGGATTTGAGATATCTGCCCTACAAATGGTACGTATTTTAGTTCAATTCAAATCATATTTCTATTTTTAGCCAATAATGTTGCAGAGTGAAGAAACACATTGAACGTTACAATTAGATAAAGTGATCACACTTTACTTTAAGGTCCAATTCTCACCTTTAACAAACAATTAACTACGACTTTTGCCTCAATAAAGTACTAATTTGCTGCTTATTAATAGTAAGTTAGTTGTTAAGTTTAGGTATTGGGTAGGATTAGGGATGTAGAATAATACAGCCAATCTGTTAACAATATGCATGCTAATAAGCAACTAGTGAGAACTGGTCCCTATGCTAAAGTTTAGATATAATAGCAATACTTTTATTAACATACAAACAGTATGTTCAAATAATATTTTTTTTTTAAGAAAGATATACATATTTTATGGATATTAGACCAGTTCTCTTTAAAAGAACAAATGAGCAAACTAATAGCAAGCTAAGAGAAGTGAAAATAGAGTCTCTCTATGAACCAAGGGCAAACACAATTATGTTTCCCTTTGGTGTAACCTGACCCCGTCATCGACCATGCAATCTACGACCAGATCAGTAGCCTCCCACATCTCCAAATGAGTCCTCTGCTGACCAATTACAGCGCTGCAGCTTTATCACCTGACCCTGCTGAAAATAGTGTACAGAGGATGCCCCTGGGCTAGAGTGGATCAATGAAGGTTTTGTTACTATTAGAAAGCATGTATGTCCAGGGCTGAGTTGGTGGTCTATAAAAAGAATATCAGACAGTGATAATGGTGTTCTGGAATGGTTGGCTTAGAGATTTTATCTCTAATGTGTTGGATAACCCACTCAAATGAGTCATTTTCCAGTCACAAATGATTAATGCATTGATTTTATTTGTGAAAATAAATATTCTTGCTGTTTTATCCTGAATGCTGGAATCATTTAATATATTACATTGTCATATATAATGTTGTATCTTGATTTTTACTATATTCACTCCTTTTTACAATGTCCCTGTAAGTGTTAAGTTTTTATTCAGTAATCAAATTGATTTGGTTTTATTACAGTTCAACATGGATCGAGTAAATGCTGAGGAGTTTTTAGAGGTCTATAAAGGGGTTGTAGCCGAGTACACTGTGAGTATAATCTTGCTGCGCTCTCTTCTATGATTTCAGTTGGTCTATAAAAGAAAATGTCATTTTAGTGCTATGTACTGACATTTAAATTAATCATTTGATACAGAGCACTTAGATACTTGTCCCTGACCTTATCCCATAACCATATCCCAACTCAATAGCGTGTTTGTGTTTTGCAATACCACACGAAGTACATTGTACCTAACAATTAATCTTTTTTTATATAAGTGCATAAAAGAAAGTGAGCCAAAAGCATTAATAACCCCCTTATTTGTTATGGATAGTATATAGTATAGTCAATTCAAAGGTACAAACAAAGAAGTTCAGTTTCTCTTTTTTCTAGCTCACGTGTGATTCCAGTTATGTTTAATTATTCATTTAGAGAAGGCGTAGTCAAAGCATGTCGTGACCGCATGTGCACCTGTCTCCTGCAAACCTCTTTAAAATATATGAATACTCACCTCATAGCAATTTCCCTGTTACGTCACAGTACATGGAATTTTGGTTCACGGGAACAACCTTCACTTTCCTGTTGGCCATTAAGCTTCAGTAAATCGCTCTTGTCTTTTGAATTTCAGCCGAATAGCCGTCGTTTATTCTGATAACAAGTCTTTTAGACCAAATATAAGCCATTTTTGGTTCTGGGTCATTGAAGCCAGAGGCTGTTTTGGAGTGCAGGACCTTGTCTGTTGCCATGAAAACTGTCTCATCAACATATTGATTGCCTCACAATCACCAGAACACAAGACTGCACACTGCAGGTACAAAGTGCCCATGAAACACTTGCACTGAGCTTGCCGCTGCTATAACAGTGTGAGTTTACACATTGAGAGAGTGGGAACTAATAATAGTGTTCTGCAAAAATACATTAGTAAAGTCATTTAATTGTCTCACTCTGGCTGCTGGAACAAAGTGCACCAGTGCCAAGCAGATCTTATCGTGATACTTCAGCACAGTTCAGTACAAAGAACAATTCCACAGGTCTTTTTTCTTTCTCCAAGTTCCTTTTCTCTCTTCAGTGATGGATTGTAGAACTTGTGAGGTTTCTGTGGAGTTATAATATAGTGACTTCACAGTGACTTCCCAATATTGTATGATGTATTTTGCAACATGTTTCCATGTCACCACTCAATGACTCCTCCTCTTATTATGTAATATATGGCAAAGCCTTTGGTAATATTGGTATTTTATAATAGAGTAAAATATAATGTCCACTGTAAACCTTTTTTTAAGAACATAAAAGGAATTGCTTTCAAATACTCAAAAATATGTATATTCCCTGTTGTCATATCATTGTAACAGCAATGCTCATATTGGGCTGTGGATGTTGTGGTTACATGCACACTGATAATGTGCAGATTTAGATTAAAATGGGGAACAACCCAAAATTGTTCTTCCATGGCATTGCTTTTTTAAGTTACTCATGCAGGCTACAAATAGTTTATGATGGTAATTTAGTGGGTATATAGCATTTGCGATTTATGTCAGAAATGTTTGATTTTGAAATATTAGATTTTGAAGGAACTTACAATACACATTCACTCCATAATTCTAATACCCCACAAAATAGACGCCAAAAACAGAGGCCAACTCATCAAACCAGATTAACAGAGAATGAGAACTAGTCTTATTGCAAATTACCTGTTCCAAGAACAATAGCAACAATTGTTTGCTTTGACATCCTTTAATTTATATATTTATTAAGAGGCACACTGGTAACCTGAGTCCTCCAGCTGCTCCAATGTCTTCCCAAGGTCTGTTCAGATAATAAGCTCTTTCATTGGTACAGGGAGGTAGACCGAGAGGAATCGTTAACTCTTGACTGTCTGTGTTGCAGAATATGGTGGATGAACTTTGTTCCGGACCTTGCATGGCCCTGGAGATCCATGCTACCGACGCACCTAGAACCTTTCGTGAGTTCTGTGGACCCGCAGACCCTGTGAGTAACAAGATGGTGCAATCTTGTAATAATGTGTTTATACCCACAAGCATTGCGTTAATCGTTTCAGTTCTCTTTTTATATACTGTATATACATTACATTATCACCTCTAGGTTTTATGAAAGTTAGAACAGAGACTTAATGGTCTTTCTGTCTCTTGGACTCAGTGACCTCTTTTACTTTATGTATCATGTAATCTGTAGCACTCTGAAGGCATATCATCTGTACTCCCCGGTTAAAAAACCTGCTTTGTGTCTGCATCAGCCAGTCGAAATGTACACCACCATGAAGGTTTCGTCTTGTACGAAAGATTAGTCTGGCCACTCATGTTGCATGACGACTGTTTCCGCTCTAGGTGGCCACTATCCTGCCAGCCGATTTCTACTACTGCCAGAGATAGCTTGTAAATTGCAGGTACCAGTCATGATGTACCATTAGATAAGAATTACAATCCTTGGTCCTTGGAGTCCTTGAGTTGGGGTTTATCGGCCTTACGCACGGTACTAAAAGGTTTGATAATAATGTGGACTTTGTCATTTTCATTGTGGTGCTTGCACATGGTCCAGTTGGTTTCCTGTGATGGAAAAAACGTGGACTAAGGGCTCTAGAGTTTAATGACCCAATGAAGTCAAATTGGAGTATTGTGACTTTTAATCTATGCTTGTTAGCTTTTAGATTCTTTATATGTACCCATTGAGTTTAAAATGTAAAAAAAATATTTTTTAGAATATTTAACATTTAATAAAATTATTATTAAAATGAACCGTTTTTTAATTAATGCAAATTGATTAACAACAACAATAATAATAATAATAATAATAAAATAATATACAATTAATAATAACAATTTGTCTTCAAGAATATATTGATCCTGAATAAAGAAGTATTTCAAAATTGTTGACCAATAAAATGAGAATTCCTGCTTCTGATTAGTAATGGAAAGTAGCAAATAACGTCTTTGACGTGAGCTGAAGGCAAGGTCTTTAATATAACAAATTGTTGATTCTGTGCAAAAATAACACTTATCAAAAGGCATTGGATTCATTTGGAACAATGATTAAACTGATTGGAACTAACTGTGCATTAAATGGTTTTTCCAACCAGTAAGAATTGAGTATTCAGACAGACCATGGTATAATAGAAGAAAATCCAGTGGATGATATATGGATGCTTTTTCTTTTTTTAGTAGTTTCAGTGGGGTTAGTTGTTAGTATGACATAATTTGTACATTTGTGTACAGTCTGCCTACTTCCCACTTAAAGGGAAATGCCCCCGTTTTTCCATATTCCACTTTGTTATTCCCTCAACTTAGATGAGTTGATACGTACCTCTCCCGTCTCAGTGCATGTGCTCAGTCGCTCTAGCGTGCGGCGCCACTATGCTAGCGTTTAGCTTAGCAGCATTCAGTCTGCTAAGCTAAACGCTAGCATTGAGGGAATAACATAGTGAAATATGGAAAAACGGTGGCGTTTTCCTTTAAGTTTAGGAGTTTACACTTTTTCTAAAAATTGCATGTTTGTGAACAAATCTTACATGTTTCATACACATTCTCCACCTTGTAAAATAGTTACGTTTTCATCTGAGATCAGAATGGACCTTCAGTAGCAAACTGTCATGCTGTTAGCACTTTATTACTCAAGAGATGGACATATGGGTGATATGACGTGGAATGTTTCTGTTTGCCAAATTTTTCACATGCCTTACACAAGCTGATTCTCACCCGCTAGATATTTGTATTCTTTGACACAAATGGCTTTGATATGCAAAACATGGCTGCAGTGTTGTGACCTTTACAAGGTCAAACTGGATTGCTCAATCATGGATTCCGGAAAGAGCTCCACACTTCTCAATTGACAACCCCGCCCTGGGACCTCCCCACCCTCTCTTCCACACACACACACACACA
>SCHK01319216.1:0-10665 GCA_004124795.1 Poropuntius huangchuchieni
GGCAATACATTTTGGGAAGTTGTTGCATACATCCATCACAGTTTAATAAAACTGTGATAATAAAAAAACGCGTCTAATAAAAAACGTCCGTTTGCTTTAATTGCTTCCTTATATTCAAAATCTACACTGTTNCTTAATAAAACTGTGATAATAAAAAAACACGTCTAATAAAAAACGTCCATTTGCTTTAATTGCTTCCTTATATTCAAAATCTACACTGTTTTATACTTCAGTTTAAATGCATTTTCTTAAACCTAAGAGACAACTATTTAATGATGCTTCTGTACAGTTCTTTCTAAATGACATTCCCTTTTAAAGTTTCTGAACTAAAGTTGCTTGCAATTTATCACTTGCTATTCTGTTTATTTAAAATTTTAAGCCGGCTACATTATTGAAATGTGAACATACGGGTCTTTAATCCATTATTGATGGTAGTCAAAATTTCCTTCTAAACGTGTCCCTCATGGTGTTTTTTCCCCTCTTTTGATGAAAGAAAGAGCACAGCTCGGCTGCTGGCATGCAGATCACTTTCTCAGGACAATCTCCAAAGAGCTGTTGAAACCATGCCAAAGTACTACCTAAACACAAAAACGAATAAATTGACCGGCCTAATTCAAATAAAAACTTCTTTTGTCCACTTTTGCTGAGTAATGCACTAGCTCATCCCTCATGAAAGCAATATTTCCATTTCAAACCATAATAAAAAGTATGCCTTCAAAGCGTTCCCTCAGTCCGAGCCAGAGACTGAGGAAAGAGATTGGTCTGCATTAAGCCTTGTCAGGACAATGGATGATGTTTATTCACGCCCTCTAAATAGATCACCGTCTTGTATTATACCGTTAACCGTAAACAGAAACCAAGAGGGCTTTTAACCTTTAACCTCTGCTAGATTATTCCAGAATAATGATCAAACTCAGTGATGCTATCAAGCTCATACAGAGACTGATTTACATTTTAGTATTATTTACTGTGTTTAAACTAGAAGTACTTTTAATTAGCTTCTATTTTATACTTTCAGCTTTAATTTTAAATTGTCAATCATTTTGTTGTTGTTTTTTTAAATTTAGCTTTAATGTACTTGGAGGTTTAGTTTTAGTACTTTAACTTGCATTTCAGTTAGTTTCCAAGGTAACAGTTATCATTTTCATCCAAGTTTTTAGTTTAATTATTTCACCTTATTTTATTTTTTCCGCTCTAATTACTGAAAATGATTTTGAATCATTTTAATTTTAATTAACAATAACAACACTGATTTACACAGCAAATGACCTAAGAACTGTGAAACACCGGATGACTTCTCAGCATTTCTCAGATAGCAATTCTCAGTTCAATCAAAGAATAGCGATGGGAACAGATTTGTGCTAATCCTGGCATAACGAAGCAAATACTTGCTAATTAGCCAGCTGACCTTTTTCAGCCCACATGTGACATGTGTTCATCTCACATTACAGCATTTCAATAGTGGAGAATGGGAAGTATTGTAACACTACTGGTCACTATCATATACAATGACCATCCTTATAATTTATGTGGTTTAGAATTTGATTTACGATCATCCTAATAAACACTCAAGTGTTTTAGAAAAAGGAAACAAGTGGAAAGTAGTAATGCTTCTTAATTCATATAATAAGTGTGACAAATACTATAGATTTGCATGAGCTTTTAGAAATAAACATAAAAAAATTCACTTTAACTATTATGATATTCCATCTGTCCAGTACTATCCAGCCTGTATTTTTTTTCCCTCCAGATTCGCCTTCTGCCGCATGGATCGTATTCCATCTTGTTTACACCTGCTCAGTGGGTCTGTTTAGCTGTGCGCCAATTAGGACCTAATTAAACGCTGGATTCTCAAGTCGAGCTCAGTAAGTTTTGAACCTGAGTTCATCCTTTGATCTTCTCTGACAGATAAGGTGTTTGTTCTGAGTCTAAACCTCCAATTGGAGAAAATCCAGTTCATTATAAAAAGCCTTTTGGGGGATGAGGGGGAAAGGGGGAGGGGGGGTGGTATTTATGGCTAAAGAAGCTCAAGTGTTTAGGATCTATAACGATCCCCACATGCAAGTTTGGGTTTTCCACCCTGTGAGCAGAGATGACAGAAGGAGGATACAGCTGCTGCAGGATTACAAATCCATATCAGTCCATCCTTTGTGCGCCAGTGGATTCTGTACACTCGAGAAAAATTCTTAGAAAATCGACCATTTTGGGGATTTTTCTCAGTAACTTTCAGTAACTGCCTTCTGCTCAAAACCTTTGAAGTCCTCTTAACTTTAAAAATGTAAAAAAAAAGCTATGCCCTACATACTGCTAAAATGTCATACAGCATTAACTGAACTTTCAAAGTCTGTAGAGAGAACCGGCAAAACATATAGTCGGCTGCAACGCTACATTCAAACAGGAAGATCAATGGATTTGTTACTTCTGAAAGGAAAAGTTATATATGTACTCCACATCTGGAACAAAAGAAAGTGCTATTCTTCCATGCTAGGGGAAAAAAACCCTGCATTATCAAGTCTTTCCTTGTCTCATCTCAGCTAATTTGGGTTGCTGGTTTTAGAAGGATTTAGGCACTTATCAGCTTGGAAACTGGATAAGTGACCAGCTAAACCCAATTGTCATGTTGTGAGACCAGCAAACCAAATAGCTGTTTTCTTTTTTTTGTTGTTCAGACTTTTCTCCTCTGCTTCTCTTTCTTGTCTTGGTTCGGTGGCAATTCCCTGAACAATAAAGACAAACTGGCACAGTGGTTTACAATGATGTGTACGAAAAATGGCAATGACACACATCATTCGTTTAGTTCGCCTCTTGCCAAGGTGTCCTGTGGCTTCAGCAGAAAGACAGAGCTCATTTATATGCCATACAGAGGGAGCAGGTGTTTCAGCTTCAGGCTAGCTTAACATCAGTTAATGCCCCTCAAACCCCCTGCAGGCAAAATCATAAGGATGGTCTGGAAAAAAGAAAAATATAACATATATACACAGACACACACACACACACACACACACACACACATATATATAAAGCTATTTGGTTTGCTGTTGGTCTCCAAGCCTGACAAGAGTGTACAGTTGATCAGTTATCTGGGCAATGTCTTTTCACACAATGAGGATTCAAATTAGCTTAAACTGGCAGACATTACGAGTGTTCAAATGTATATGAAATGTGATAATTTGATTATTCTAACGCATGCAAAATCCTCAGTATCCATTTCAGAGATTAGCAAAGCTGTGTTTTGAAAAACCTTCGGTGTGCACTGCAGTCACATTTGCTCACATCAGCTCTTTTTTCTCAATCCTTTTTTCTCTGTAGTTCCGTTTTAAGTATTAATGAGGTCTAAAGAGCAGGGCAGGTGAATAAAACATCAAAGATACACTTACACAGTCCTTCAAATTAAAATCTGGGTTAGAGAGCAGTGTTCTGATTCCACTGAACATCAAACGTCGTTTTTGAGAATTGAGGAGGTGTTGTTTTTTTTTTACACAAATTTCAAGCTGCAAAATATTTAAAGTTGAATACAGTATATTAATAATTAGTATAAAAAATACTTATGATCGGGCTTTATCTGGAACAAAGACTATTTATTATTTTATGACTGTTTTAATATTTGATATATAACATTTTATTCTTAGCAATGCGTAATTAGTTTAATGTTGAGAGAGGCATGATCAGTTAGCAATTAAAATGCAATCCCTTAAGGAATAATGCTACTACATTCAAATTAGGGTTTCAAAGGCACAGGATAAGCAGTCTCAGCAAAATACTGTGTATCTCAATTAACACTTCGATATTACTTCCAAGAATCATGCCACTGAAACTTGAACCTGGTTAAAACGCTTTCAACATGGCAACTTTGATACCAAACCTGCGATAAGTGAAGCACTATCACAGAGAACTGATTCCAGCACTGTTTCCAACACCGAACAAAGAAACACAAACAGTCCTTATCAGTAGGCTTTCTGATAGGTTACAGGAACCTGCTATCTTACTGTATCAGACACATGGCACGAGTTTCGAGAGTACAACATGCATTCTCAAACAATATGCGTCAAAGTAAACACCGTCCCTTTAAATCAACACACCACACCCTCTGTTTTGAATATGATATCTAAATAATGCAAGCAGTCTTCACTTTGAGGGTGGCTATGTGCAAAATGACCCATGTGGGTGTGAAGCCATTCTGGATGGAATCATTATTACATGGGAATTGAAGCATAAGTTATCAAAACAAATGCTTGAAAGTATTGATTATATTAAAGTGATTATATTACACACACAAATTCAGTAGTTAAAAAAAGCTGTCATTATTTTCAGTTTATCACGTTCTCAAAAGATTCCATAATAATTTATGAATCTCTCTACTAGCATAATAAATCTCCTTTTTACATCACATCTACACTTTGTTTGCTATAATGAGAGGATTTGCAAGCTTGCAGAACTCAGGACTGAAAATCCTAGTGTTTTGAGCATTGAGTGGATTCTGACAAACTGAAACACCTCTGATTGGCTATTGCAAATGCTGTATGTCTGTGATTGGCAATGTTCAACACTGGAAAAAACACATTGTAAATAGAAACCTTTGATGTTCTCCAGAGCACAAACACAGAGCACTGGAATGCACTGGAAACTGCTGTGAGGCAGCTGCCGCTTAGGCCTATTTTCAATTTGTCAGTTATGTTTATTTTGTTATTAAATGTGTCATATCATGAAAATCTGACTTTTTCTGTGTTTAAGTGCTATAATCGGGTCCCCTGGTGCATCTACCAACCCAGAAAGTGTGAAAAAGAGCAACCCAGTAAATTTTTTTGGTAAGCCTTACTCTGCAAGAATGTTAAAAAACGAGCTGGTCAGATTTTGTTCCCCCCGTGACGTAGACGTATAATATTACCACCCCTTAATCTGCAAGTTTCCACCCACAGCACCACCACTGTGTTTTCGCAAGTGGTATACCAGTTCCAATGCCATGACGAAAAGTACGAGCAAAGCATGCCTACTGTTCTATCTTTGGCTGCACTGAAGTGAACACTATTTAGAGTCCCAGCCTCAGAGGAGATAAGAGAGCAGTGGATTTATTGATTTATTTACTGTATATTACACTGCTGCCATACAGATCTAATATAAACATGCGATTTCTTTCCCAGCTGTTACCTTCACAGACACAACCACCTGTAACTTATGTTTTTAACATAAACTTGTGTGTATTTGACAGTTTAAGCATAATAGACATGAAAGAGAACTTAGTTTAGCACTCACATGCCGTGTGACAGCTGCTTTATCAAGGTTTACAACCGAATGTTGGAAGTTCAAACTAATATGGTTTAAAACATATGATTTCAGTGCGATAGACATGATAATAGAAACCAAACAGATGTTTTTTGCAGATTATCTGAGGTACAGACTGTAAAAGCAAAAGGGGGCGGGGAGCAGCAGCTCATGTGCATTTAAAGAGACATGAACAAAAACAGTGCATGTCTGTTTCCTCTCAAAATAGCCATTTTCACAATGATATAAATGATCTGTGGAGTATTTTGAGCTGAAACGTTCTGGGGACACCTGAGACTTATTACATATTGTAAAAATGAGCATTATATATATATATATATATATATAATGTAAACTAGTGTTATTGTTATTGTGTGAATTACATTGATCTGTCAGTACTAATTGATGTATAAACAAAGTCCAATAGTAGAGAGTGTGTCTTGGGGTTCTGGTGCAGTAAGGTCAAGGTGCTCTCTGGTCTAGGGTTTATCCATCAAAAAAATGACCATGGCACTCTTGGACTAATTAATGTATGATGTAAAAAAATAAGCAATTGTTATTGTAAAAATTAATGGCTAAAATGAACCCATTATGTTAAATAAACAACCCAACTTGTTCTGTCCAAAATTTATCTAGCAGCTGGACAAAAAACAACCCAAACTGTGTTATTTTTAACCCAGTATATTTTATAGTGTAGACAGAAGCAGACATGAAGGAAATGCTGTGACTGTAATTGAGGAAGAACTCCCATTGATAGTGGGAACCGATGTGGATCTATTTTATTGGCAGGCACTCCAGTCATTTTCAAGGTTCAGCTCTATCCTATCCCTCCTCACAGCACATAGAGACCCACAACAAAGCTTTTTCCCTCCTCAACGTGGCATCTGAGCCATCGCATCCTGCCGTTTGATGTGAACGAAGCAGGCTGTGGAAATCACGCACTTCATTCAATCTGTGCTCCTGTTCAACTATTCATCCTCCGTTTCAAATACCTGCATGCTATGGTTTAACCGCACATATCTTTTCCGTTTGTTCCCATAGACGGTTTAAAACTGTAATTGAAATCCAGCAAATGTAATTATGTAAATCCGACAACCCCCGTCTCAACCTAAACGCTGAATATGGCTGCATGCGAACATGTTGGATGGTGATTACTTAACAACAGGGAGGTGATTTGCTTTAGCGCTGTGAGATCTTTCATTATACACAGCCATTTAGTAGCAATTACTTACTGTGCCAGTGGGGCACGCCCTCCAAATGGCTAATAACACTTTGTGTATGCAGGTCTAAATATTAAAATAAATCATGCAGTCTTGTCTTAATCCACCAGCAGATGGGCTGCTTTGTCTGCTCTTCACTGGACGCCCATTCCAAGAAGCTGCACCATCTATCTTGTCAGAGTAGAGTTGGTACACCATTTGGGGTTCTCCATGGCTGGGTCTGGGTTGTTTATAATGGCACTGGGGCGAATGATGGATGTCTTCCACTCTTGATGAAGTTCTTGGTATGTGCATCTCCTCTCAGGCAGAAAGGGGCGCCCCATGTGAGGCTTCCCGACCACCATCCCCCCTCCTCAAAGCCCTGCTTTCTGAAGGCGTGGGCTTTTTTTGTGTTTTTTTTTTTTGTTTTAGAGAGAGGGGCTGAGAAACT
Organism: Poropuntius huangchuchieni; assembly: GCA_004124795.1. Classification (NCBI taxonomy): domain Eukaryota; kingdom Metazoa; phylum Chordata; class Actinopteri; order Cypriniformes; family Cyprinidae; genus Poropuntius; species Poropuntius huangchuchieni. The sequence goes on from SCHK01319216.1 coordinate 6,910, forward strand.
CTTAACAGATTGCTCCTTTTTCCAATATCTCTGAAGCTCATGTCTCTACCCAATGTATGACTTTTACTAGTCCTGGCATTCTGAGATAGGGAGCATGAGATATATGTGACAAAAATGATATATAACTTCCTTTATTTTATGGTCTCATTTTGCCCTTATATTACAAAACCTAATGCTATGAAATACTGTATGTGATGCAATGTAATTCAATATTTAAAAAAAAAAAAAGTTATATCCAGATGGTTTTACTTAAAATCTGAATTATTTTATTATTATTTATTTTGTTTGAGCTTTTATTACATTTTCAGTTTTAATTTTAGTTTANCTGTATTATTTTATTCTTATTTATTTAGTTTGAGCTTTTATTACATTTTCAGTTTTAATTTTAGTTTAAGTTATAGGAACAGATTTACTAAACAGGGCAAATTAGAGCGACCGCAATTCCAAAACGACCCCGATAGGCGTGAAAATTTCTGCGGGTGATTTACTGACAACGCCCAAATTACAAAACACAGACGCAACATCTGATTTCCATAATGACCAGCGCAAACTACCACCTGCTTTAAGACATGCTTTTTTTGGCGTTAAATAATGATGCAAATACCAGTAATTTAACGAGCACAAATCTTAATAAATAACGTTGCTGGAATCATTTCTCCTCCCATAAATTTTGCGTCTGAAAGGGAAACTCCTATAAATGCATATTCAATAAGGTAAGGCACAAAAATAACTGTATCTAGGCCTTTTCCTACGTATTTTATGTGCTTTTGTCATTTTCATTATTAAGTAAAGCCATTTTATTTTTGTTCCTTTACTATTTTTATTTAGCTTTCATGTATTTTTATTTCAGTTTTAGTAGTTCTGGTACTTCAACTTTCAAATTTATTTTAATTTGGTTAGTTGGACAGGCAACATTTTTATTTTCAAGTTTGTCATCTAATATTTATTATTCATTAAACTTTTCTTTAATTAAAGAAAACTACACATTTAAACATGCCATTCCAAATCTTTATGACTTTCTTTTATGGAACACACTAGAACAAGATGTTTTGAAAATGGTCTCAAGCTTTTTTTTTTTTTAAATAAAGTTAAAGTAATTGGGGTCCAGTATTGTTTTAGACCACACTGACAATTCATCAAATACCTAAGCAACATTAGGGTAAGCAAATGACAACATTTTCATTTTTTGTGAACTATGCATTAATGTATGATAATTTTCCCAAGAACTTAACCCTCATAATATTGTCATAGAGAATAGATAAGTAGCATAACCTTCTACAATCTCAGGTTTAGTGCCTCGGCTAGTTTGAATTCTCAACAGCATCAGAATTCATTATGTTTGGTCGCAGGTAGACAGCATATCATTTCAATAAGACATGAATAATGTAGAACCCTCTGAAGCCCATGGCCTTAGAACAGAGGAGATGGGAATTGCAAGGGGTTAATGTAGGTCTGGCTTTTCCATCCTTAGGGTTACAGCTGAGGAAGTCCACAGGGAACCCAGGGCTCAGCGTCTTCCAATTTTCACTACATCACAAAGACAATAGTCAATTGGGCCAGGAGCAGACGCACAGGAAGGCCTCAATACCACAGCATGACTCATATGGATTGAGACTGAAGGGTGAGGTGAGTCAGGGGTGAGAGATGATTTGTGTGTGAGCGGAAATGGTTTTCTCCATTTGGCTGTTGATGCATTAATAAAAGGTTGATTATTTATTTATTTGCCATGTAATTCTCTGTCAGGATGTCTCCAAAAGAAACACCTCATTGTTAGTTAGTAAGTAGTTAGTGTTAGTTTTATACTAAATTTTAAAATTCCTATTCTGTTCTGAATACCATTCAATTTGAAGGATTTGTTTTGGATTAAGGAGAACTAAAATAATGTTTTATATTGTTCATAATGTTAGCAAACATTTACCAGTATTTCTGAATGCAATAACGAAATGCAACTTATTTGCATTTTATTTAGTTGTTATTATTATTATTGTTGTTGTTGTTAATTATTATAATTATTTGTCTCTCAACAACACAGTTTTGACCAGGTTGGACTTTAAGTTAAAAAAAAATGAATAAATAAAGCAGCACAGAATATACAATCACAGATGTCGTACTGCCTTTATATAACATTTTGCTAAACAATAAGTTAATATTGTGTAACTTACATTTTAGACACAATACTGCCTTTAGTAAAAACAGAACTGTTGTTTGTCTCTGAGCAACATTCTTGAACGATTTGTTTGAATGAATGATTCAGTGACTCAAAATAAAAAAACAGAACTTTTTTCATTCCTGAATGTGCCTTGAATGAATGAAAGTATTATATTTTTGCAGTTAAACTACATTAAAAGCATTAAAAGGATGCTAACTCCGGAAATAGTCCACTGTTTTTGCATTCCTCACTGTTCTCTTCCGTAGTCTGGATTCTTTTACCGTATAACAGAAGCCCTCATGCGGGCTGGCTGTCAAGAACTAATGTATCAGTTTCCACAACATGCAAAACCTCTGAACCGCTTCGGTCAAAAGCCTTAGAAGTGCCATTAGACTACTCCTGATGGAGGTCCTTTTTTATTGACACTGTACAAACTGAATCAGCTACTCCACCACAGAATGTATGATGGGGGAGAGTATATAAACCCTGAAAAATGAGTAATTTTTGGATATTTGTACATATGTTTACACATACACTTTTGTACATTTGGATGTACACTTAAACCCATTAAAACAGTTAATTGGTTAATTGTAAAATACCGTACCACATAAATGGTTAAACATTGCACTGTCAATAAATACTGTAAATTGTATTTTTTTTTGTGTCACATTTCCTTAATGTGCTTTGCAGTGTGTANGTTGCACTGTCAATAAATACTGTAAATTGTATTTTTTGTGTCACATTTCCTTAATGTGCTTTGCAGTGTGTATGTAAACATAAAATGTACATTTGCAAGAACCACCTTTACCTCCAATTACTAATGACATCACGTTGGTAGGTTGAAACAGCAGCAATGGCCGGTGTGGTGAAACAGCTGAGCGTCCCTAAGACTGCCTCATCCTGTCCAGGTGTTTGAACAGCTGGCTGAGTCTGGACCCGAGGGCGCTCTACAGGAAGCCAGAGAAGAAGAAAACAACTCAGTAACAAGCAGAGAGGCAGGGTGCAGGTGATGGACGAAAGAAGTCTGGAAGGATCCTCACACCTGCTTGTTACAGGAGGGTTTTGCTGGTCTAAGCACATTTTGGGGGGTCCCTGTGTTTGGAAGGCACTGGAGCAGCTCGAGGTGAATGGAATAATAACAAAGTCTATGTGGCTTTGAGGGATAGCTGTCAGACCAAAACCACAGAACAACCAAGGTCTGAATCCAGCTTTGTGCTATGAATACGAGGATTTAACAACAGGATCTGGTCACAGCAGAAATTGTCCTGTGTAATGTGGTGAGGCTGATATGTTTCTTTGGATAACACTGGATGTCCAAAAATACGTTATTAGGAATCCCCTAATGCCTTAATTCATCAGAAATCTTCTCCAAACTCAGGTAAATGACATGTGATCATTTTTCAATCATATCTATTAATTTATTAAAATAACTTTCAATTATATTCATACATAGAATGACTTGAATACTCATCTTATATGATAAACACATTTTTCATTTCTGGATTAAAATTCATAAAGGGGGGTCATAAAGTGATATTTTAGCGGGGGTCATAAAAAATGTAAGATTGGTAGAACTGTCCTAAGAAAAAAATGTAATTGAAAGTCAT
>SCHK01319297.1:321-13361 GCA_004124795.1 Poropuntius huangchuchieni
TAGGAATAAATTACATTTTTAAATGTATTTAAATAAGAAACCATAAAATATAACTGATTTTACTGTATTTTTTTTTTTTTTTTAATTAATACAGCCTTGGTGAACACGAAAGATTTAGATATATTTTTAAAAGTACAGATAACAACAATAATTATTAGTAGTATTATTTGTATTATAAGTATTATACTTTTAATGAATATAAAAAAAATTATTTGTAATGTTGCTTTAGAAAAATATGTACTGTGAAATACTATAAATATACATTCTATTTAAATAACGGTCAAAGTACCTGAGTGCCCATGCTCCAGTAAAACCAGCCCACGTAGGAAGGATGTCTGAAGAGAGCGTAAACTCCAGTGGTGACCAGCACGTGGCTATGGGCCTTCTCATTCTGTACTATGTGGTTGAAGTTGGATCCTGCTGTCAACATGGCAGCTTTGCGCAAACTGTCCCCACAGAGAACCATCAACAGACCCACCAGACAGAGCCAGTTCATCTGCTTCAACTCTGTCAAATTCAATTAATTCAGGAAACTTCATTTCAATAATGAGAAAAAAAGAGTTCATAAATAATAATTCTGTAAACTTCACTTCAGTCGCTCTTAAAATAAAAAATAAAAAAATCGATCAATAAAAAAGCTTTGGCAGTATGTTATATTATTTCATATTACATTACTATGCATCACAGTATTACATTACTATGGACTGCCCTAGATTGCATCAAACCTGGAATAAGGAGCTTTTCCACAGTGAACTCTATCCAGGAGGAAGCAGCTGCTACTGTGTACTCAACACTATGGTTGAGCAGGAACGAGTCTAGAGACAGACTGCGTGGGTTGATGATGGCAGTAACCAGGTACTCCGAGTAATGAAAAAATGACAGCGAACACATATACCTAGTGAAACAAAACAATAAGAAGTCAATACAACAATAAGTCAATACAGAGTGACAATATTATTTCATTATTTATAATTCATTATTTTCACTCCTTTTGTATGTTAAATGTGTAAATGAACCATTTAACAAAAGTTGAATTACCAGCCAAAGTGTGTCCATGTTGTATCTGCAAAACTTAAAGTGAGACCACATCCAAAGGCAAATCCAAGAAAGCAGGCTCGAACAGCCACCTGATTAAGCAAAGAGGAAGGAAACTGTGAGCCAGTTCCTGATTCTGCAAAGCCATATACAGTAAGCTGTCTTCTCGGAGAGATTATTTATATTGACAGAGAAACCTATACGAGATCCCATTAGAGAGCTAACGTTAATGTAATAGGATTATACCTTCACACAGGACATTCCCAGTGATAGAGTCCTGAAGCCTTTGCAACTACATATCTAGATATATTTATTCTTCATATCTTTATTCATTTAAAACGTGTATATAGCACCAGACAGTGGTTCAGTTACACAGTAATTACACATGTGCTCTATCTGTACAACACATCCGATTCACACTGTCTCTATGAGTCTTACCTTGTATAAAGGTCCCTTGTATATGATTAGCAGGAAGCCATTGATAACTGTAATATACGCCGCAATGGCTATTTTCCCGTTCACATCCGTGAGGTAATCGAATATCCAGTCAATGTGAGCGCCGAATTTTACAAGTAAAGGTATTATGATGACGCCCAGTCCTGAGATAAAGCTAATAATACTTATCCTCCCTTCTAGCACCAACTTGCTGCCTGCCATGTTGAAAACAGCAAGATCTCGCGGAGAAATCTCGCGTGACTTCAGAGCTCAAGCTGACTTGCTTACTAATCAGGTTTGACAGCTTTTTCACGCTCATTGAACTGTAGTTAATAATGAATTTATCCTGATGTGCGAATTTAATTTTAAATTCAATTATCCAAATATTATTATTAATAGTAGTACTATTCTGAAAACTTACCAAATAGCTAATTTCATGCGTACTAAAAACGAAATAATAATAGATAAAATGATAATAACACTGATTTGTGGCATAATAGATAATACATATTATAATAATCTTAATATTTAATATATTTATTTAAAACTATACAAATTGCCAAAATGTATACACATTATTGTTTCCTTAACAAGAAACCGATTGTGCCAAGATGTTAATGTTACATAAAAAATATTAAAATTACACAATGCATTTTAATTAAAGTATTTTATCATGCAAATTGTACAGTTTACTAATCAAGCAATAAAACCAAAAAGATGATTCACTCAAGGTGTGGAAAAGGGTCCTGTTTTTAATCAGCAACCCATGTAAACTTCATAAAATAAAGAATGAAGTATTAATCTACAGCTGCTAAAAAAGGGTGGAATTTAGATGGTGATAATGAATACTACAAAACATACTGCCAGTGTCAAATCAGCAAAGCACAATATTTCCACTGTAATAACAATTGCATGGCTCTCAATGAGCGTGCTGAAAAGCATTATTGTATCGTAGCACAAGCAGTTGTAGAGTAATTCAGATCTGAGCTGAAAGGAAGATTTAATGGTTTAATTTAATGTCAGATGGAGATCTCCCGTGTGTCCATTCCAAAGCTGCTCTTCTGATTGGAAGCTGGGGACCTGGCAGACGTTGCAGTTGCGACATTAAATGGACCGTCTTTGCATGCTCAAGTCAAGTTGATCTATAACTCAACACTCAACCACATGAACACAAAATACAAATTACTTATGTCTACATGCAACTTTCAATGAATACAATTTTTTTTTTTGTTTTTTTTACAATGACATGTCTCTCAATCCTAATATCACACATATACACACAGTAGCTCAATTTGCATTCATTTGAATTAACTGGCCTTGCAGGTATACATAATATATTCACCTGCAAATATCACAATCAGTCTTACGCATTCCCAAAATATTGCTGTTTTACAAATTTCAGAAACAATTATATCTAAGAAAGCAATCGGATAGGATATACATGAACATGGACAAGGATGAATATAAAATGTTCCAACACAGTGGAAAATATAATCACATGCATTTGGAAAGGAAAATATGACAAATACTCCTGCCCCGTTTAAACAATAATGAACATGCCACGGTTTAAGCTTATACCCTCAGGATCAACACACTGTCCCTTTTTTCGTGTGACGCGGTAATGCCTGTGTACTTTAGCATAGCACCGAAGCCCTGTAAAAACAGGGAAGGAACATTTTAAATATGGTTTCTGCTTTGTCAGCATGAGTAACAATCAGTCCAAAAACACTAGCTTACCTTCCTCACACATGCAGCTATCATAGCACTTGTTGTTAAAGCCGCGGTTGTGAAGCTCACATACATGTGCTCTGAGGTTGCAGCAAGACCCTGAGGAAGTTCATGAAAAAGAGGTAAAAATGGTGTCATCGTTTATTTAACTTAATCAAACTGAATTATACTTCTTTTGAAAATATCTGGGTTAGGTAAGATATTTCATGTTTTTGAAAGAAGTCTCTTACGCCCACCAAGGCTGAATTTATTTGATAAAAAATACAGTAAAAACGGTAATATTGTGAAATATTATTACAATTTAAAACAATTATGTTCGATTTGAATATATTTTAAAGGGTAATATATTTCTGTGATGACAAAACTGAATTTTCAGCAGCCATTAGTGCAGTCTTCAGTGTTACATGATCCTTCAGAAATCATACTAATGTGATGAACTGGAGCTCAAGCAGCATTATTAGATAAATAGGAAGTTAAAGGGAACAGCATTTATTTGAAATAGAAATCTTTTGTATCATTATAAATATCTTTACTGTCACTTTTGATCAGGTTAATAAGTTCTTGCTGAATAAAAGTGGTAATATATTACATTATAATTACTCAAATTACAAAGAGAACAGATACTATATAGTATAAGAGGCTTATTGTATTAAAGCATGTGGGAAAAGTCACCTGGCAGACAATCTAGGTGATGTTTGCAGCTCTTATCTGATGTAAGTGTCACAAGTTCAGTGCTGGGGCTTTTTGTGGCCTGTTTGTCAGAACCTGGATAGAAATAGAGTACAGTAATTGTACAGTACAATTGTGTTATGAGTACAGTAATTCACCAACACTTCACAACAAACACTAGAAGTTAAAACATCTTAATAGCATTTACTCCATTTCATTTTTAAATATTTGGGCATTTGACACTTGAAGGGACTACTGAGTTATGTGGAAAAATTTGCCTAATAGTCCTAAAAGGTTCATTCCTGTGGTCCCGAATGTAAAGCAGTACACATTATTCTGATAAACGATGTAGCATACGTTACAAAACATGCACAAATTATCTCAAGTCACCCCTTTAAAACAAGAACACTTAAAAACTGAAACTCCCAACATTAAAAGCAGAAACAATATGTCTGAAATATTGATCTACCTCGCTTCTTAGAAAATTGCTTTTTGTGTGGAGGCCTCATATCTTCATAATCAGTCCAGTCAAAGAATGCCATGTCGAAAGTGGGCGTCACATCTCCACCTGAATAACTTCTGACCTAAGGTACAAAACAACATATTCAGTATTCATGTCACTATATGTAGTGCTGAAATTACACTTTTTCACTGACCATAAATCACTTCAATTGCTAATCCTTTGAGGTCCCATGAAACAAATTATGGTGGTATGTGTTATACCTTTGAGCCAATAAACAAGAAATTGTTTCGTGGGTGGATTTAATTGATGGCATGAACCTATTATCCCTCATAATGTAGGTCACTGGGATTCAATTTTATTAAGCCTGTTTCTAGACACTGATAGATGAGAAGCTGAGATAAGTTTTAATCAGTGTGACTGAAAAGACAGCTAGATGATGATTACCTGTGGTTTTCTGGAGGGGGCTGGCTTTGTGGCGGGCTCCCCACCGACTCCTGCAGTCACAGGCAATATGAAGGAGTCAACGGTGGCTGCAGGGAACACTGGCTCTGTGGGACTCCCAAAGGAGTTTTTATTGAGCCTTTGATCAAAAGAAACCCTCCGTTTCTTCCCTAATGCCAAAGACTCTATGCGAAGAAAATGCCAAGTAGATAATTAAGAAATGGCAAGACAGTTATAAACGAGTTTTACAGGAGTTTTTAAAGTTTGAGGATTCTTTTTTACCTTCATCATGAGTCCTAACGATGTGCCTTCCAAACATACTGCGACCAGTGGGACGTCTCATTGTCTTCTCTGGAGTCTCAGCACCAGGAGAAATATTCATTTGCTCTGGAATTAAAGAATCAAACCCCATGGAGGTTCTCTTTTTCGGAGTGATTATCCGTCTTTTATCTGGCTCCATCTCTAAGCGGACGGGACTGAGGCCCTCCAGGTCTGGCCCTTCGTTCTGGGTGTGGAACACAGTAATGTGTGGCGTCTCTCTGAGCTGACCTGCTGTCATCCTCTCCTTGTGACCTCTGTGCTTCCTGTGGTGACTGTGTTGATGTATGGATGCCTCGGGCCTGGGCGGGATAATGACATTGTCTCTGAAGACTTCCATGGCTGAATTGTGGCTCGTTTCAGCGCTCAGTGTCATAGTCACCAAGTCAAGGAGGAGAAACGAGCCGAAATACCAACATAAAGCCACCATTCTAGGAGTAGAATAATAATGCAGCGTTAAACAATAATGAATCACTATATATAGACATGTTACAACGCGACAGTAAAGACATTTACAATGTTATTTATTTCTATGTCAAATAAATGTGTTCTTTTGATCTTTAGAGTTAAAAATTAAGAAGCACGAAAGTCAAAACTAATAATAATAAGACGTGTTTTGAGCACCAAATCAGCATTTTAAAATGATTTCTGAAGGATCATGTAATACTGACGCCTGCTGAGAATTCAGCTTTTGCCATCAGGAATAAATTATTTTATATAATATATTTTACATATTTATGAAAAATGCATTAATATAAAGCTTAATAGGAGGATGGCCTGATAAAATGCAGTGAACAAGGAGACTGTAATATAAAAATCTGTTCTTATTTTAAGCAATGTGTCACAGTACAAAAAAAGAAATTAATTTAGATACAGCTAAATGCAGATGGGCAGAAAATTCCCTCCGTTCACACATCAGATCTTCAAAAAAACACCTGGTCTCGCCACAAGCTTGTAGGACTCAACGCACACCGAAAATGAAAAATAATGTCTTGAAATAAACCAAAGCAAAGCAGCTTGACAGACCATTTGATGTTATGTTGCTCTTCTTTTTGTGAACATTTGCAGTGCTTTGGGAGTCGTGCCAGACTCCACATTAGGTCTTTGATCTTGACACCACTGGACAGCACTGAATATATGTTGTGCAAAGATTCTTCATAAGCAATGGTGTCTGGGGGAGTTTAGAAGTGTTATATTCCCTATCTGACTTATTACAATGTAATATTCAAACAGACATGTAAGCGCATTCGCTCTAACTGTAATTTTTCTAAGCATCTTAGAGATGAGGATGAAGAGAACTGATCCAAGCCAAGGGATTTTTATCCTCAGAAAATGGATTATACACACTGAGCAGATGAGTGTGACTAATTAAACAAGCGAATTTAGCTTTCATGTACTGACAGACTAGAGTTGTGACAAATCCAACATTTCCCAACTGCTGCTGCATTTACATAGCCTATATGAACGGCAAAACTTGGAGATTTAACCGAGAGCTTATGATTTGGATGATATAGATAGAGCCTGAGGATGTTGAAATATTCACAGGAAAAGATTTTCAGTTTAGTTAACTTTTTCGGATGTTGTAAAATCATCATTACAAATTGCAGGAGGCACTACAACACTGATAAACTTCACGAAAGTATCTTTTAAACTTTTGTTCCCATAGGCTAACCAATATACCATAAAAAGAAAATGCAATCATTTGAAATTTGTTGCAATAACACATTTCTCTTTGAAGCACAGCATAATTTAGCAGAAAATGAAACAGATAATAAGTGTCTCTCTGTTTCCTATGCATTTAATTATTCAAATTCTGCATATGCAGCTGATCATGTGTTCATATCTTTATTAATTTCAGGACCCCTTGCTGTGCACGCCAATGCTGCTCAGGAGCCTAAAAATATCAAAGCTTCACCCCTTTCTCTCATTAGTCTGTGTAAACAGTGACATGATTAATTCATTGGGGAATCTGGGCTTGTTCTTCCATACACAGAGACACTTTTCCTAGTATCGCAAAACTATTCGCTTTAGAAGCAAATGTAATATGCATATATAATACTTTGGCAATAAGTACATTTCAACAATTTCTGAGGTAATACCGTTAACATAATGACATAGCTAGCCTACTTAAAGCATCTATAGCTACAATCCTGAATTAACATCTAGCCTACTGATAGCTAATAGTTTTAATACAGCTGCACTGTTTACTTATTCCTCATAAAACACCTCTATAATGACTAAAGAACAATAACAAACACTCAAGAGAAAAGAACAAGGAAAGTGATCACCTGTTCTCCGGTGTGTGATCCGTTCTCTCTGGTTGCAGTCAGTCCAATGAGCGCGTGTGTGTCTCTCTCTCTGTGTGTGTGTGTGTGTGTATGTGTGTGTGTGAGAGTTGTGGAGGATAGTCTCGAGCTCTCACTGAAGACTGCGAGTCGCGGGCGTCGCCTAACCACTAACCTAAATACCTGAACAAAAGAAGCGCTCTCATCTCATCACACTGACTCAATGGTCAAGGTCTGACAGATTTTAACGGTTTAGGTTTCAGGAAATGTGTTGGCAAATGTTTAATACAGTACCCAGTGAAATGTGTTATATGTGGCTATATATTAAGGCTAGCTATTAAATTAATTAAATGTGTCTATATATTAAGGAACTAATTTGTGTGAATAGGCCTTTGTGTGTTTGCAATGTTCAGTTATCAATATCCTTTATCAGTATATCATTCAAAATTTAATAACAGTTTTCATAACCTATAGGCTATTTAAAGCATGTAGTCTTTACTTGGGCTATGGCTATTTGAGTCTTAAATTAATATTTTATATCATATCGTTATTATTTTACTTGTAGATTAGCCTATAAAACTTCTGCTAAGAGACAATCAACAATACCAAAAGCGAACATATTAAAATAATTTTTATAGCCTATTATTAGCCGTTAATCTGATTTGGACCTATTTAAATCGTATTTTTCCTTTCTCTTCTAGCCCTTTTATCTCATTTACTGGTTAATTCTTTTCGCTGTTGATTTCGTTCTATGTTTACAATCCATGTATTAAAATAAACAGCCTACTGTGCATCTTCAGGGCCATTTTCGCGAGATGGCGCTATTTTGCGTTAGTGCAGGTGTGTGGAAATAATTTAGCTGCTGCCATGATAAAATTTTAAAACGTTGAGTACCGCAACAGACTAATTACAATCAGGCATTACAGAAAGCAGCCTAATAATTAATTGTAATTAGCAGGACCTATATAGCTAGCAATAAATTATAGTAACGCGGAAAGTGTGTAATATGGACAGTCGTCGCGTACTGATCTGTGAAATTTAAANGCTAGCAATAAATTATAGTAACGCGGAAAGTGTGTAGCCTAATATGGACAGTCGTCGCGTACTGATCTGTGAAATTTAAAAATGCTTTGTCTTGGCCACGAAAATGTTTTATTTTCTATACAGGTTAATTATGTGACACCGTACGACACTGACAAATAATGTCACTGTGCAGCCATGCACCGAAAGATATTTCTGAACTACATTACTGCTCTGTTCTGAGCCGCTGCATTCTTGTAAGTGTGATTAAACTGGGAGGGGGTCATTCCCAGTACATCTCCCAGGGGTTTGATCATATAAAGAAACCAGGCCAGAAGCCCAGAGAGTGATTGGTGGATGACAGTAGTAATGTGGAGGTGGAGGTTTTGGGGTCCAGTGGAACAGCAGTTGAATTAGTTGCTCACATCTCCAGGGGAACGCACGCGCGCTGCCCCTCTGCAGGAGGCAATAAATCAACCGCCCCCCTCCTGCTCCTGTTTTTTAATGTAAGTGCATCACACACCGCTGAGATGTACCAATTTAAGCTCGACACACTCTGGAACACAGTGATCTGTTGAGCTTCGCCCAGTGTAAATCGCAATGAACGTCAAACTGTGAGGATTTAGGTTAGGATGGCATTTATTTCAAAGAAACTAAAACAGTGTCATATATGTGTGAAGTTTCCTTAAACATATTAAATGTCCTTGCCGTCTATAATAATGAAGTATTTTGTTAAGTAAGATTTAACTAATATAACACAGATTCCCAAATGAATGTTATTGTAGTAACTCTTGGGGGCCACAAGGTGGCAGTACAGAACAGCTTGTGTAGGCTACTACTATTTTGGGTTTCTGCAGATTTAATAAAGATAAATTTAAAACTTAAAAAAAAAGACCAAGTAAAGAAATTTAAGAAATAAATTTAAAGGAACACAATACACCAGTAGCCTAAGTTTGAAAATAGCCTGGATCTATATTATTTTTTAATTCATTTTAGACAAGACTTTGATCACGCTGTGTGTTCTTCCTCAGTATTTTTGTTTTGTTTTCTAGTGCAAATGTCTTCTTAAATTACTTCTTTTATTCTTAAATTAAGATTTTTTTCAAAGACTTTTATTTGAGAAGCTAAATGACATGAGATAAGAAGTCTGTTTTCTGTTAAATTAATTGAAGAGAGAGAGAGAGAGAGAGAGAGTTTAAGATTAAAACAAGAACAAATATCTGCCAGTGGGCTTTGAAAATTCTAATTCAAAGGAGAAAACCCCAATGACCGATATTTGTTCTTGTTTTAAACATAAACTCAGTTAATTTTGTTTTTCACTTTGCATCTCAAGTAAATGAATCTTGATTTTAAAGATTGATTAGTTATTTGTATAGGAAAACACACAAATACTAAGGAAGATATGAATTTTTTAGCAATCCCTGCAACATTTAATGCAATGATTTTAAGAATTCAATACCTTCTAAGGGTGTTAATTAATTATAATTAATAATTCAGTCTAATTTTGCCACTTTGTTACTGAATTCACACAGCAATAATATATTAGTAAAGCTGAAACGGATGCAAATAATACACATTAAATTGATTTTTATAAAAAGGTTTTTATTTTCAGTTAAACATGAAATTGGAATATTCTGAAGTAATCAAGACTAACATAATCTCTTGCAATAAACAGCATACAAGACATTCCTTTTTATTAAGGAATATAGTTTAAATTTTAACTTTATAATTTAACATTCATATGCTTAATGTTGAATTCTGAATGTTTTTTTCTTTGTATATTGCATCACAGCAATTACCTACAATTGTTGATATTACAACAAATCCAAACATAAGATCCATTTCTGGATCAATAAAAAAATCCCCTCAGGGCAGCATTCATTTACGTTCATTTTTCCATTTAGTCTTTACAAAAGACTTTTCTTAATTAATATGCTGCTGGAGAACAAAATAGGAGAATAACGCCTCCATTTCAAGTACACAGGGTGAGTTCAGTTCATCACTTTGTTCAGCAAACCAAGATTTGGCAAACGCATTTCCTTCTCTTCCATGGCACTGCTTCTTGTCACTGAAAACACAGAGGAGCCACATCTTCTGCTGAGTCTGGGAATAAGCGAAGTGTCTCCCTCGAATACTTGGAGTATCCATTGTGGAAGAGCAAGGTCTTCTTTGGGGTGAAGAAAGAGACCGTTTTCCCCCAAAGGTCAGTGGGAGAGACACCATTGTGCAGCCGCTGCTCCAGAACACCCATAATCTGCTCCACACCATCTGAGCATTTCCTCTCCAGACTCATAATTTTACACCTAAGAGACAAGAAAACATGATTTACATTCAATTCAAAAGCTTGAAGATAACTTTAATAATAACTTTATGTCATGACTATTCTCTAACTTACGTTTTCTGCATATCTCTCATGGTGAAGGACTGGGTCGTTCCTCAGTGTGCCGTGTCGAGAAGTGAAATGCATTGACTTTTCTCTTCCCCTTGGGTTGAATTTATATGCAGCCTGGCTGAATTTAATGAGATGTGAGTTCTCACACTTTTTAGCCAATCAGGAAACTTCAGTATGACAATAGTACAAGAGGGGATTGTTTAAATAATTAATGCCAAGGCCCTAAAAACCAAATGAGCAGGTGGGTTTTATTTTGTCTGTCAGTCAAAGACTGAGACATTGCTAAAAGAGCAGCAGTGAGCATGTGAATTAGCATTGACCTCATTCATGCTGTCAGCCAATAATATGTGTGGGAATGTGCACTTAAACATCTGTCCAGAAAAACTACAAGAATGCAAAACTAAAAGCCTAAAAGTTGATAGCAAAGAGATTAAATGTTTAGACAGTTAACATCAAACATTTAATTAATTAATTAATTAAGTTAGTTATATTTGTTCTTTCATTTGTTTAATGTACAATGATGGTTGATTTTGTTCATAGCTCTAAAACAAATTATTAATAAATCTATTTTATTTATTAATTATTTATTATAAAGTAGTCAACATTTGAAGTGGATCAGAAAAGTTCATTAAAGCTGTCCTAAGACAAGAACACATTTTGATGAAAGTTTTTGATCCACTTCAGATGTTGACTACTGTACATACACTGTAAAAAATGATATGATGAAACAGTCATGACAACTTATGTTTTTAAGTTATTTTAACTCATAACAATATGTTTTAAAGTTATTTTAACTCATAAAAATAAGTTAAGCAATTTCAACTATTTTTTTTTTATAAGTTATAGCAATTCAGCAATAGGCAAGATTTAAAATCGTGAGTTGATATGACTTGTGCTTTTGATATTTGATATTACTTAAAATTTTAAGGCAGCCACAAAACGTACTTCTTTTTTTTTTTACAGTGTACTTATTACATACTTATTATATTACTATTTATTAAATATACAGTGGTGGATTATTTTGCTCATAGCTCTAAAACAAGCAAAACTGTGTTACCTTAAACATTTATTCATTATTGTTTAATAAACATTTATTATATAAATATTTATATGATGGGTTATTCTGCTCATAGACAAAAGTTGATATAAACCTGATGCATATAATAATTTTATTCACACTTGCAAATTTGAATTTTTCTCATTGTAATAAATGCATGAAACCATGATAAAAATTTGATCATTGAATATATGGTTAATTGCTGCATTATGACCCAATTCTGTAAAAAAAAAAAAAAAAAAAAATTGAATGAGCAGATGATGTTATCTGATATAGCCTATGTTGTACACACTAGACGCTGTTGTTTAAGGGTGGTAATAGAAGGATGCCTCCAGATGGCGAGCCTGGCTGCCCGGGAGGGTCTGTGAGAACAGTGAGCGCTGGGAAGTGGGAGGCCGGGTCACTCTGACATTGTGTAATGGGCCACGCTTCTTTTATCAGTGGGATCAGTGTCAGTGAATAAGTGTGGGAAGCCGTGCCGCACAAGCGCTCCCAGGTTCTCACTGAGTGGAGCGTGTGACCGAGAGTCGCCAGCAGACAGCAGGCCAGACAGCTGGAAGTGTCTTAAGTATGTGTGAGGAGGAGAGTGTGCCAAGACAGAAGTGTGCTGCACAGACCTCATAAAGCTGAGAGGAAAAGAGCCTGTACACACTTCAGAGACTGTACTTTAGTTTGCCATGGCATAAGCTTGAAAAACACACAATAAAATGAATTAAAAAATGAAAACAAACAAACAAATACATTTGAAATGTGAAGTATATTTATGTATTTTTATATTCATTGTTATATTTATTTGTTGCTTTTTATGTCATAATCATACCTAAAATGATAGATAGCTAGATAAAAAAGTATATATGTGGCACAATTCCTTTCCTTTGAATAATTTGCAAAACATACTGTACACACCTTGAGGCTCATGTCTAACTCCCAAGAGACAACAGGACAATTTTGTGCCTTGTGTGAAGAACACAATAAACTGTGCTTTAAAGACCAAAGCGGCTTGCAGTCACTTAGATCACTTTACGAGGTCACAGATTTCCCACATTCACAGGCCACTAGCTGAATCAGTCTTCATCCCTCTTAAACGCCCCTCCACCTGCTCCCCAGAGATGCGCTCATTGTGTCGGAGCAATAAGGGCTTCAGCAGCCATGTGGTGGCCCAAACGCTCCCATTGGCTGCAGACTGTGAGAACCTCC
>SCHK01319412.1:0-10057 GCA_004124795.1 Poropuntius huangchuchieni
ACTGTGAATGGTATTATGTTATACTAAAACTAAAATTAAAAAAATGGATAAACCCTTAAGATAACCTGTGGAAAGAAAAAAACACATCTTAATCACGCAGAATAACATAAGTGGACTTTGAACGATTAATTAATTAATTAATTCATTGTAATTGCGATTACAAAATCGATTAATTGTGCAGCCCTATTACACAGGTACTACTGTTATTACATAAATACAATTACTATATAAGTACATGTAAGATCTAACAAGGAAACTATAAAAGTTTTTTTTTTGTTCGTATTCATCATTCTTTCCTATCAAAATACTTGTTACAGATGCAAAATTGCCTGACAATCGAACCTGATCCGATTTTTTTTTTATGACGGATGAAACTCTCACAACGTGAGGTCATATTTATTTTTGAACGTGCGAAAATTTCGGACAAGAGTGTGCAAAGTATTTTTCTATGCTAAAAACATACGACAACTGTAAGTAAACTGTGTAGGTTTATTTCCCCTGAGATGCAATGTTTGAGTATCCAAGCTATTTGTGCAATTTTGCTTGGTAAAGCTAGGGATGCAGAAACTACATAGAGGAGAAAACAAGGTAGTAAGCCATCCATACAGGCTCATGCATACTAACCAGACAAATCACACACATGCTTACCCACTCCTTGCGACGACTGTGACTGGTAAAGTCGTACACTGGCACTTTGATGCTTTTGCCCTTTTTCAGTTTTCTCAACACCGTTACCAGCAGCTCAAAATCAAAGGCATCAGG
This sequence comes from Poropuntius huangchuchieni, assembly GCA_004124795.1. NCBI lineage: Eukaryota > Metazoa > Chordata > Actinopteri > Cypriniformes > Cyprinidae > Poropuntius > Poropuntius huangchuchieni. The sequence goes on from SCHK01319412.1 coordinate 763, forward strand.
ATGATCAAAGTTATACTCGTTTCTTGCCGCCAACTCCTGCTCCTCTTTACTCAAAACCTGTAAGATGGAAAGAAAAGAGATTTGAAATAAGATTACAGTAAAGATTACACTTTTTCAGCGGTGCGGAAATGTTGAACTTGAGAATAAAAAGGGAGAATTATTCAATGAAAGTGCCCTGTAGACTACCCACCATAGAGAAAAACAGATTGACTGATTGAACCACTTAATTAGACCACTAATAAGCTGGAGGATATGCCATTAAATCAAATAAGGATTGATGAGGAGATCCTACAGGATTTTAGCACATCCAACGGGGCAAGAGCAAATGATATTAATGCTTCAATGGTTTCAACACATGAAGAAGTTCCATTTGAAGCACTTTACTGGTACAGTGGCCTGCAAATGCAACTAGGAGCAATAATACCACTGATGAAACAAGTCAGTGGATTTGGAGTGAAATTCCTCACTTAAAAGGACAGGAAGTTCAAAGCAGATGTATTCAGGCTGGGTGGTCTTTAACTCAGTTGTGAAGTACCTTGTAGAAAGAGTCCATAGAGAGCAGAACAACCCAAGGAACATCAAGAGCCTCTATGATCTTATTGGCCACGGTGGTTTTCCCAGAGGCACTTCCTCCACAAAGACCTGCAGGACACAACAGAAGCTGCAGCTTCAGTTCAAATGCACAAAAAGTCAATATTTGCTAACTTCTATTTGTCACAACAATTATGAGTTTTGCTGCTATGTTAAAGTAACATTTGAAAGGTTAAGAAATGTACACATAAGACAAAGTATTAATTTTAATTAGGCTTTAGATTTGATTTACGTTGTGATTTATAATATTACTTCAGAACCACCGAAAAAATATAATATATAAAAAAGAAAAAAAGACAAGCATTTGATTTCTGAAGTAGAAATAATATATAAAAAATAAAAATAGAAAGTTAAAAAATAAAATAAAATAAAATGTCAAGATCATGTAACAAATTACCAGAATCCATTAAATCTTAAAATACCCACAAAAAGTACTGGAAAATTGGTAATATTCAATGCATTAATTATGACAGACAGACATAAGCTTGAATTTAGTCATGAATTTTAACAAGGTAACGTTATCACTAAAAAGTGGCTGTTAAGTAAATCCCCCAAAATATGAGGAAAAAAAATAGTTACAGATTCATTGCAATTTACAATATTACTTCATAGCCACTCACTCAAAATATTATAACCTAATATAATATTATAATAAATAAAGCTCATATATAAGGTTAATAAATTATTTTCAACCTTAAAAGTAGGGAAATATCCAAAAATAAAAAGTCTGCCCAACAGACAAGAAAAACAGATTATACAACTCGTCGGACTGTAAAGCTAGTCATGTGAGACATTATGCTGACCACTACATTTACAGATACTAAAGTTTGAAGTATCAGATAGGTCTCCAGAATAAAAGACCATAAAGATACACCACCAGTGGGAACAACAAAAAGCTTCTTGTTGTTATATAGACTAAACTTACTTAAAACTGTTTCAGTGTTCTTAGGTCCTCCCTGTTCCTCTGACCTTTGTTAAAGGAAGATCATTCCACTTGGGTGGATTTATTAGTTTCTCTCTGACTGAGCGAGCAGGGACGACAGCCACACCACACTTTTTTTTTTTTTACAGGAATAATTGACTGGAGCACATCCAAGTGTGAAATTGTAACCCATACGACAGGCTCTTTGTGAGTTATGGATTGCATACTAATGACCTCAGAGCTCAGTCCTGACAGAGCTCATGTTCTCACACACGACAAAAGTGTAAGCCTTCAGGCATTCAATACAAAAAGTTTCACAAAAGATTTAAAACTTGCTTTAAGATATATAAACTACTGTTTCAAGTTTGGGGTCACTATGATTTTTTTTTTTCTTTTCAAGAAATTGATACTTTTATTTAGCAAGGACATATTAAATTAAACAAAAGTGACAGTAATGTTACAAAACATTTCTACTTCAGAAATCAAATGATGTTCTTTGTAACTTTCTATTCATGAAACAATATCACATTTTCCACAAAAAAGCAATATAAATGTTTTCAATATACATAATAAGAAATTCACATTATTATAAGCATATTAGAATGATTTATAAAGGATAATGTTACACCGAAGACTGGAGTAATTTAGCTTTGCCATCACAGGAAGAAATTACATTTTAAAAAGAAAACAGTTATTTTAAATTGTAATAATATTCCACTAATATTGCTATTTTTACAGTATGTTTTTTTAATTAATTAACTGCAGCCTTGATCATAAGAGACTACTTATTTCAAAAACATTTTTTTTTAAATCTTACTGATCCCCAAAATTTAACAGTAGTGAATAGTTCATGCTTCAAATTTAGAGAAAGCAATGTCAATATTCTGCAAACATATAATCAAAATCAATTTTTTTTTAATTTATACTACATTTTATATTTATGCAGCTTAATTCAATTATTGTAAAACTTACTAATCTCTTAGTCTCTTATGAGTGTAATAATTAATATAAAACCTTAATTATATGTACTTAACTTATTGATAAAGATCTTATTGTGCAATGTTTCCATAAGCTGTTATCAAATGTAATAATTTACTGCACTTTACATAATAAAACTGATTTGTAGTGATCAAATAGAAGGCATGCATATCTGTCGTACCTATTACGAAAGCTTCTTTAAAGGTGGTCCCAGTAACATTGTACCAGGGTGGACGTCCCGCGGTGTAGATTGTCCTCTTATTCGTCCTCAGAAGAGGAGGCTCCGTTTTGCTTTGGCTGGTGGTCCGTTTCCGTGGTGACAGCGAAGGGGTCAGGGGACATCTGGGTCTCATAAGGCCATCGAGAGAATCCTCACCACTACCACAAAAATAAATAAATGCACGATCGAATTTACTCGAAGAGTCACAGCCATTTAGGAAACAGAATGTGCAAACATTTTGTAATCTCACACAAACTCAATTAACAATCATCAATAACTTATCAATTAACAGACTTATCAATCACAGGTAACTGTGAGTGTCCATACTGCCATCAGACATGCCTTTGAAATCACGAACGGCCCCATCTGACCAGAGCATAGCTATTAAACACTGTTTCATAGAGAGCTTGAGGGAATCTGGGTCTTTATGATGCCCTCAGACAGAGCTGCTCACATGATGCTTTCTGTTAGTGTGGTAGAGGGACTAAGACCTTTCTTTATATCCTGTCCAGGAAACCACACATCTGCTCAGTCAAACCTGGAGCCTCATTTGAGTAAGGCTCTCATCACATGGACAGACACTGGACACTCAATGACGCTAATGAATCATCAATGTGAAGTACAGTCCATTACACAATGGGAGTGCTGAAAAGGTCAGGATGTTTGCTTTGACTCACAGACTAGGCTTACATGGATTAAGTGTAGTTCACATGAAATTCTATTGTCGGTGGTGTGATGTATTGTACACATTTTGCTGATTCTACTGATTTTTTGAAAGGAATATAAGACATTTTGTGAACGGTAATGGAAATATGTTCCTTAATATTCACTACTAATTAAATGTTTGGAGTAATTATGACTTTTAAATGTTTTTGAAAGACGTATTTTATGCTTACCAAGGCTGCATTTATTTGACAAAAATTACGTAACATTGTGAAATACTGTAATAATTTACAATAACTGCTGTCTATTTAAATATTATTTAAATTAATATATTTAAAAAATATATATTTTGGTGGCAAAACTGAATTTTATGTCAGCAGCCATTACTCCAGTCTTCAGTGTCACATGATCATTCTAATATGCTGATTTAATGCTCAATACAGTATGTAAAATAAAAAATAAAAATCATAATAATTTTAAGATTTAATAAATACACACGATATTGCCAAAAGTATTGGAACACTCCCTTCTAATGAACAGGATTGACTACTTTTGTAATTTTCATTAGTGCAAGTCTTAATGTTTAAGCATATAATGATATTCTAGGGAATTGTGTGCTTCTAGTTTGGACAGGCAAGGTTCAAAAAAGAAATGATTGATAAATTAATGATAAAGTCACACCAGAGGTGTTCAGCTAGGATTAGGACTTAGCTTTATGCACACCAGTCAAGTTCTCCCACACTAACTGAATCAATCATGAACCTTGACTATTCGATCACTGAACCTTGCCCTATACACAGAGGCACTGTCATGTTAGAATAGAAAAGGGTTCTGTCCAAACTGTTGCTAAAATTAGAAGCACACAATTCCCTAGAAAATCATTATGCTTTAACATTGAGATTTGTACTCATGGAAATGACTGAAGCTGTCAAACCTGTTCATTTAGAAGGGGGTGTCCCAATACATTTGGCAATACAGTGTGTGTGTGTGTGTGTGTGTGTTTGTGTGTGTATAAGAACAACTATTAATAACAGTACACCTGTACTAATTGATAATAACTGAGCACCAAATCGGCATATTACAATTATTTCTAAAGAATCATATCACACTACTGAAAACTTATTCTTGCCATTACAGGACTAAATTAAACTTCACTATATTACTGTTTTACTGTATTTTTGATCAAATAAATGCAGAATTGGTGAACATAAAAAATACTTCACATAAAAAAATCTTAATTACTCCAAACTTGACATTTCTCTGTGACACAGACACACACACACACACACACACACACACACACACACACACACACACTTAAACCTTACGCTCAATTACCCTTTAAAAAATGTAATACTGTCGTCTATAAATTTGATCTGGAAACTGCTTTAAACGTAACTGCAATACAGTTCCTCTTCATATGTCTTCTCCTACAGTATGCCTTTTGCATGGACGTGAGCTGCAGCTCTGCCACGCCAGCAGCTCCAGAAACACAAGCGCGTCTGTTCTGCTCATTCTCTACGGTCTAGATCTTAACCAGTCAAAATAAGAAAAACGTTAACGTTAGCAGATAAACTGTGTAAACACTCGCGTCGATTGCTGAACTGTTGCCACTGATCAACCCAACACTGCCCTTTATTTACCAACCGGATCATGTACTGATCACACCAGCGCGTTAGCAGAGCTCGACAGGAACTTGATCCACTCACCTGTCAGATCTAGACATCGACTGATCATCCTCCTCTCCTTCTTCTTTCTGTTGCAGCTGAACATCACTTTGGCTCATTGTCACCGCCATGTTTGTGTGCCGCAAAAGCCGGAAAACGCATGTCCGGAAGTGCGTTGGCGTCATGCTTGCGGTGGCGCCTGGCGCGTAGTACATACGAATGATCTTTGCATGATTTTTTTTATTTGATATATATATCTATTAAAATATTAATATGATTTATAATGCTTCATATTACTATTAAATTTCGTTTTTGTTATTTTGTTTAATTACATGTTTCTTTATAATATACTTATGTATTTTCGAAAAAATAATTAAATCTGAGGGCGAGCACGTTTTTTCCATTTATAGATAGGTATACAGGTGTGTGTGTTTTTGTGTGAACTGCTCAATTCTAATAGGCTACAATCAGTCAATAATTTTGATTTGAAAGTTAAGAGATTCTCTCACTTTCTTTACATTTTATTTTAGCTTAAACGATGTTTAAAACAATGCCTATGTGAGACGGTTTGTGTGCACTCACTGGTTGCGTCATGACGTCCTTTCTACATTTTTGTATTCAGAACGCCTCGAACTGAATAGAACTTTACAATTTGTTCTTCAGACATGTACACCACTTTGCACTGCAGCCAGAAATGCGCAACACATGATTTGTTCCGAACACTAGGCAGACTCATTCATTCCCATCAGACGAAGACTTCATTCACGTAAAACACGCTCTGCCGCCTTTTACCAATCCTACTACAGCGAAGGATTAGCTCATAATTATGAATTATGTCCTGGTGACGTTGCTTGGTAGCTCTCCAATGGCGAACGACTGGCTTTTGAATATTACATTTATAATGAGGACATGGCTCATGAATATTAATAACCATGCCTTCGCCATAGTAGGATTCGTAAATGAGTTGACCGGACTCCTGAATGTTCTGCACCAGATCCATCCGATCTCACCCAAAGCCAAGTTTGCCGACTCCGCATACAGCATCGGAATTACTGACTGCAAGCTTGATTTCTCTTCTCCGTGGATCTGATGCAATGAGTGCTTTCACTCATTTCTTGAATCCTTCGAAAATGGCTTGGAAGAATTATTACTTTGCCGTCTAAATTAAAATCGCATATTTTAATATTCGGTACGGTTTTTATTAATTCGTTTTTTCACTGGTCACTGAAGCTGCACAGGACCATGGATCCTCCACCGTCTTCAGAGAAATCGCATCTCATCAACGAAAGAAATGCCAAAATATACTCCTTAAAACTTAACAGGTAAAATTATATTAATGTTTTTCAACTATTTATGTAAATAGAATAATAATAACGTGGGAGATATTAGTGTAATTCGAAAATGTATGGTCTGGAAATTGGTGCACAATCAATGATCAGAATTCTAAAATTGATATGTGTGTTGTGTAGCATTGTATAGAGAATCAAACATTTAATAATAATAATAATAATAATAAAATGCCAATTTAAAATAGTTAGGTATTATTGAGAATCTCTAAATCTTTCCAAAATCCTGTCAACATTACAGACCTGTCACAGCGAGCAGATGGAGTCTGATATTTCCACATTGTGACACTAATTCAAAAGCCATATGCGCCAGTCTTAGTTACCTCATGAAAGCCATCCATGTTTATTCTGAAAACAGACGAAAATTAAAATGTGTATTTGTTAAGCATGCAGTGCGTGGGATGTTTAATTAAAAATAATAATAAATCTATGCGCGAGTTCATTTTGGACATTGCCTTTTTGAGCAATGGCCTCAGGGAAGTTTAGTGAGCAGAGGAATGAACGTAGTCTACATAGCATGGCTTCCATATGGTCTAAGCTTTCCAGTGTTTCTTAAACTAATAATAATCAGATGAAAAAACATATTTATCATCAAACTCTTCATAAAACCTTTCTCTTCGTCTGCACGCCCCACTAAAATGATCCTAAAGCAAGTGATAGAACGGTTTCAGCACCATGGACAGATTCACTTCAGTTGTTAATATTAAAAAAGACGTGCACTCAGAAATGATAACATATACACGTTTAAGAAAATATTTCTGAATATTAAGTTTAAATATTATACTCCCAGTTACTCCTAATTATAAGTAGCATCCTGGTGAAATATTTTACAGTATTACAATATTTTAAATAATATTAAATATTTTGGTTCATTATTAGACATAAATAGACTAATAGATACATTCGAGTACTGGTACGTAACGAAATAATGACAATTACAACAAAAAACTACACAATGTGTTTTAAATAGAATGTGAAAATATGTTTTTAATTTAAATCCAAAGACAGGTTGGAAATGCTCTTGTTAATAGTGTTTTTTTCACAATTTTTCCCATTTTATTAAAGCTGCATAAAATAGCTTTCACATTTTTGTGGAATTTAGGATGATGTCGAGGATCAATATTAGGCTACGTTTAAAATGTAAGTATATAACATTTCATCGCAGAGTCTTATTCTGAACATAACTGTGCGACAAATAAGTAAAAGTCAGGCGATAGTAACCACAAGCGATTGAGCAAGGGTTATATTGTCTTGGAAGTCAGTTTCAAGTTGCAGTGAATTGCAATGAACAGGCTGCTGTTATCGTTAGTAAGATTGCGGTCTTGAGTGAGAAATGGCGAGAGCTCATGAAAACTCACGATGTATCTATTTATCTTGGTGACATAGGCTATTACACTAACAAAAAGTTATTTTCAAAAATAGTACACTGGTGATGATAGGCTATCAACAGGTCACCTGAACAAATTTTGAAGGACACGGAACAAGGGCACCTAAGAAGTAGATGCTATCCAGAATTAGGTGTTGTTACTACTCAGGCAGTGGGTATTCTGTTTTATAGAGCATTTTCTCAAAATGAAAAACAGCCGGGCTAAATAGTTTTGTCTTTAAGAGCTAAGAAAAAAAAGTAAATGCGCACGATATGATAAAAGCTCGCTATTTGTAACTATAATTATTACTATTATTAGGCCATGTTTTTTATTCACCAACCAAAAAATGCTGTTATATCAATTACAGAACATCACAGCACAACACTTTGCACAGTCTTGATCTAGTAACGTGTATAATATTAAAATGCTCAGAAGCACCCCGATGTAATGCTCTACTGCACTACCACAAAATCGACAGCATGTTTCAGCCGAAAACCTTCTGCCAAACTGTAAACGTCTCCATATGCATGCTAAAGAGCATTTTATGAATTCAATAAATATAGGAAATAGTGTTAGATTAGAGGAGGAACATACATTGTCTTATTAAAACATACTATAAATGCTGTTAAACCTGCATGCCAGCTGTGGTTGCCAGAAATTCAGTTAAAAATATTCACTGTTTCGAAAATATCGACAACTATTGGTTGCCATCCAGCATTATAATAATAAAATAAAAACACAAATTTAGATAATAGCTTAATAGGCTAACTGACTCCTCCAGCAATTAATGCATATTGACCAATTAAACCCAAAACACAACAATGGTAAAAACTAAATTAAGCATAAAATGTTAGAAAAATAAACAGACTAATATATAAGATTACAAAATACGACGAAACGTTACTTAATGTAGCCTATCGGCTAATCAATGTGATAGGAACCGTAAAAGATAAGGTGCCTTATTCCTTTTCTAAATTGGGAACAGAATTAAAAAAAAAAAGATTAGTGTTTCCATTCACATTTCTCATGCAAATACATCTCTGCACGCTTCCTAATTTCAGCACAATCACATTAGGCCTACTGTTATATTTTAATAACACTCAACGCTGCAAATGAATTCTGATTATGAAGTCAATAAGTAGAGTAAAGGCTCAATTTCATAGTGTCAGGAGATCAGAAAAAATAGGCTGTGTTGTATGTATGCTTGCTGGTCTATGTCTGCACAAAAGAAAAAAAACCTCATCCAGTGTGTATCATGTCTGTGTCCCGGTGGGGTGATTAAACAGACGCCGTGTTCCACTCGACTGCCTCCGTTCAGCAGCAGCGCTCGTGCGCGCGTGATGCAGTACTCCGGTTATCTCATGCGCACCGAGATTGCGCTTTCCGCCCCATTAGCTCCATCATAGCGTCTCTCTCATCAACGCACAAGACAGAAGGGCCAAAACCGACCATGTCAGCAGATTTAAACTCAGACTGATCTGAGTCCTCTGTGTATTTACACACCATATTTTCCTCTACAAAGCGCTTATACAGATGATATT
>SCHK01319558.1:0-16709 GCA_004124795.1 Poropuntius huangchuchieni
CCCCCAAGATTCTTTAATGAATACAAAGGTCAAAAGAACAACATTAATTTGAAGAATAGATGGTTTATAACATTATAAATGTCTTTGTTGCTTTTGATCAATTGAATGCATCCTTGCTGAATAAAAGTATTAACTGATTTTTAAAAATCTTACTGTTAAAAAAATCAGAAACACTTAGCTTAAAACTGAGCTACAAAAGTGATCTACACAGTAGTATATTGTTGTCAAATCAGGAATATAACTTAAGAAAACTGCGGAGAAAATGAATTATGATTCCTTCTGAATAATAAGCAAATTAGTTAGGATGTCTGGGTGTACATTACTTCCTCAAATCAATATTCATGAGCCAGTCTGACAAGGTTAATATGCCCTTTCTGAAACTTTTCAGATCATTCCTATTCCTCTAACAGACTCTCTTCATCTCCTCCCTTACTGGATTTGTGTGGTGTGTGTATATGTGTGTTTGCAAGTCTGTATACAGAAGGCCTGGTGTTTGCATTAGACATGCCTGAAGAGCTGTGAAATCTGCTGTATGATTAGTCGCATACAGCTTGACTTTCCTGTTTTTGTAGGCTCTGGCCCACGACACTTCAGAGCTCAGTGCAACACGTTACCCTCCATCTCACGGCGTCTCCCAACAGTCATAGTGTTATAAACAGAGAGGTTTCCTTCAAAAACCCAACAAACCAGTCACACAGCAGCACCACATCTACAGTTAGCAGATCGAATCTGTAAACAAAACCAGCTCTTCAACTGTAGCCAGAGCTGATAATGTCTGAATGAAACGAAAACGTGTTTAGCAGAAGGTGTGGGCAGAAACGCAGCTCTGATGGAGTCCGAGCTGTAGATGAGGTCACTGATTTATGACACCCCATGGCCTCAGACCATCCTCCCCTCTGCTACGAGGAGCGCTGGTGGCCTCAGGCTCAAATTCAGGAAACTACTGGGGAAGCCGCAAGCGCAGACGTGCTCTCCTTAGGGATTGTGATGAAATATGTACCGCCGCTGCCCTCCACTTCTTGCACGGACCGAACTCTTCTGAACTTCTCCGCCCACGTCACCCAATCCGAATGGGCTTAATCTAGAAATACTCACGTTATCTCTTCTACTATTGCAAAAGAGCCTAGTTTCGGCACGTTCGGGGGCGTGTTGTAAAATTTGAGCATTGACTCAAATAACTCACGTTAGAAGCCAACAACTCGGTCAGAGAGAGAGAGAGAGAGAGAGAGAGAGAGAGAGAGAGAGAGAGAGAGGGAGGAGAGAGGGAAGGAGTGAGAGAGTGAAAGAGAGCGAGTGGGGGTGGGGGGTTGTCATCGGTTTCTCATTCTGAGGACTGCTGCGTTCAGAGAGCTGGAGGAAGTGGGAAAAACTCAGTTGGTCCTTTAAGAAAGTCGTGGGCTTGGATCTGGGGACCGCTGCAAACGCTTTCTCTTTTTTCCTCCCCCTGTTACCTCCTAATTTGGGATTTGTTTGGGAGCTGGAGAGCACAAAGTCTGTGAGAGTTTCGCCTTGCTGGGAAAGGTTGCTTTGATCCCGCAGAGTCAGCTTCAAAATGTCTGATTCCAATGTCAATGCGCATTTGGAGGGAATTATCTCAGACTTTGAAGGTTTGTTTTTATTTCTCTTTATACGATTCTTTGCATTCTATAAAGGAAAAAGTTGGTTTTTAAAGTTCAAAACATTCATCAGAATAGTTCAATAACTTTTAAATGTTCTCTTAAAATGCAGACAGTCAATATAAAGTTAGAGTTATTGTCAGTATTTTTATATTAGTGTGTGTGTGTGTGTCCCTGGAGTTTCTGTTTCTATAGCTGAGTGTGCTGTGGTTGTGTCACGCAGGTCATGTGGCCGTCTAGTGATCAGTGTGTGTGTGTGTGTTTGTCGTACACAGTACGTGCTATTGACTCTTTTCTGTAGGCTGTACACACAAACAGTCATGCATGACAGGAAACGTCCTCACTGTGTTAACACAAAAGCAACTTTAACCATCAGCACACTGACCATCATACCTGGCTACTGTCCGTTCCTCCTGCTCACCTCCTTGAGTCTGTTTTTCTATCTCTCATTTTTTTTCATCAGTGTGCTCCTGGCATTGATTTGCTCTGTCACCCCCTTCCCCCTTTCCTCTCTCAACACCTCTCATCCAGCTGCGAGAGACCCTGACAAACACACACTCCTCTCATACACTAGACGCATTACCACTTGTCTGGCTTTTTCAGTGTCATCACTTCTCGGAATGTGTTTTGTGCCAAATATCAGGAGGTTAGAGGACAAGGAACGGCATGCGGGTCAGGGCAGGGTGGTCTTCATAAGTCAGCTGATGACCTGGCTCACCCAGATGAGAGGCTTTAGCTGTGCACCTGGCCGCTGCTTCATGGATATACACTTTGTCTCAGAGAGAAAGAGATACTTGAATGGATGAGAGAGGGACAGACAGAAAAAGAGCCAGACAGTTTGCTCTGGCTTTGAGCTAAAACTTACAGACAGATGAAGGAGGAAATTCCACAGAAAGCGCAGAATACTGCGGGTGCCGAAAATGGCAGATTTGCCAGACGTGGAGTTTCATCTCAATTTAGAAGTGTCTTTACGAACCTGAATGGAGCAAACATTTGACTAATCGTCAAAAGGTCTGGTCCACATTGCAGCATATTGTAGCTAAGAACTGTTTACTTAGACAGGGAAAATTCCGGGCAATACTGATAAGCGAATAATTATTTTCATGATATTGGCAATAACAATAGCTAGCTGATATCCAAATTCAATACTGTTTCATCTATATAAATTAAAGGTGCAATAGATTATGTCTTCAGAAAGATTTTTTGTTATGCTGGTTGAAAGTCTCTTCACATCCCGATAGCAATCATTAAGTTAAGTGGTCTAAATGTATTTTTCTGTATTTATATATTATGTGGAAGGCGTAGGACCAATAAATGTTCGTCCAATCAAAATCAATTTTATTGACTTTCCTACCTGCCTGTCAACATATGTATTTGCATACCTCTGGGTACCCTGTTAGCGCAGACAGGAGACGTCATCAGTGCGATCACGTACGCTATTGCAGACAGAGCGAGAATGACAGGCAAACATCAACAACCAGATCTTCCTTCTTGGTATTGTAGTAATTTTACTATCTGTACTATAAAGTTTTCTCACCAGTGAATGACATATGATGTATTGTAGCAATGTTGTCTCTGGTCGTCTGATCTGTGAGCGTTCAGGGGGCGTGGCTTTGGACGGTGATTGCAGGGAGGGTGGGACATTCGCTTTCAGTGCTGTCAGGCTAAAGTTAGTATTTTCCAAGATCTCCTACTGCACCTTTAAAAATAAAGCATTACATCTAAAATCAGTTGTTTTAAATTCTATAAGTGAATTTAGGCATCATAACATTATAGTGTAAAGTATGAAAGATGGATATTCATTTTGAAATTTGCAAAAGATTACATTTTAGCAACAGTTTGTGCTTTTAAAAAACACCTTGAGTGAAAAATAATAGAAATGAGCATAAATTATTAAATATATACAATTTTGAATGATATGTTCAATTAAAATNNNNGCTAAAACTATTTTTTTGTGCTTTTAAAGAACACCTTGAGTGAAAAATAATAGAAATGAGCATAAATGATTAAATATATACAATTTTGAATGATATGTTCAATTAAAATGTTTAATTTTGGCAAATAACAACATTTTACCAATATATTTTGAACCTCTAATAATATGTAAATGAACAAACCACAGTTAATTTGTTTTTATGTGCAGGGGTGGAGTTATACAAACTAGACTGGTATGAAAAAATAATTTAAATACAGTTCAATTTAAAATATACAGTTCTGCTTGTGGATATATGTGCACTTGCTACTAAGCCAGCAAATCCAGTGAAAGCTTACCAAATCAAGAAAGATTTTTCTTGAGTAGTATGCAGCAAGCTGTCAGTGAACTATCTGTGGGCGGTCTCAGACTGAGACTAAACCAATACAGACACATTCAGTGTCATTCATAAGAAAACACATGAGTGAGAGTGCTTAGATAATCAAGACAGATAGAAACACATTTGTTTGTGTGTTTGTTTTCAGACTACAACAACTCTTGACCAGCCAAGTGTTTATGTGTCTCTAAATGGGTCCTGTTGGAGTGCTCTGAATGACTTAAATTGGCACCTTTTGGTCATTTCATGGACGCATGACAACTATTTCAGACTGGGACTCATTACATTGCTAACAAATCAGACATCAGGAGGGAAAAAAGCACTCTCATTATACTGTGACCAAACCACTTTCATGTTGTTGCATGTAAAGCTAAATGTTGTCTCTAAAGTCATCATCAAGCGTGGCTATTCACAGAGCTTACAGGCAGGACTGACCACACTATAAAGAAAAGTATGCACTTTATAGTGTGGTTCTGTGCAACGTTACCTCAGGGAGGGAAAAGCATCTCACAGCTGTATATTCACAAAGTCCATTAACTTTAGTTAATGGCTAGTAAATAAACAAGCGAATTCTAGGCTAACTTTCACATGGAGATATGGTAATATAAAAAAAAACAGTTAAGACAGCATGAATTTACCAGCAGGTCTAACTGAAGAACTAGCTAATTTCAAAACCTTGCTGGTGCTGCTTGTCAACCAGCATGTTTTTTTTTTAATAAAGATGACTAAAATATGTTATACTAGTTAAGAATCCTAGTGAGAAACCAGTGCACAACATATGCTATGTTAGCAATGCTAGTTTTCTCATCAGGTTAACAGCTCCCAAAGAAAACCAATGAGATGCTAGCACTGTCCTGCCAATGACCGAACACATCACTTACAGCCTTCTGCTGTTTTTACACGTTCAGAGAAGGCTTGTGGTTGGGAACGGAGCAATAAATGACTTAAATGTATTCAGTGCTGGCCTCCGCACAAGGAAATGGGCTTAATATATGAAGCTCATAACGTCTGAAATTCATAACTGTACTTTTGAAGTGCGAACATACTGATATACTCCCTGGAAACATGTGCTATGTGCATGTGTTATGTTTAGCAGTCACATGACCGTGAAGTTTATGGCCATCTGTAACGGAAAGGATATTAAAGGTTCTCATTTATGAAACTTTATGAATGTCCTCAAGCTTATCATAATAAGCCTGAGCAGTTAACCCTTGCTAAGCTGTAGTACATGTGAATGTGTGACTGTTACGAGTGTTGGTTTAACTCTGAGACTGGTTAAGACTGGTTATGATGCACTCACTGTCTCAAAAATATTGCACAATCATTTCAAGTAGATGTGTGGGTGTGTATGGGAGGGGTGACAATCTGGTAAGGGAGTTAAAATAGAGACAGGAAAAGTTCATAACAATAGAGATAAAAGAGAGCTGCATGAGAAAGAGAGGTTGCTGATAACAGTTGTGTCACATGAATTTTCATACCATTTTCCCCAGTCTTGTGATTATGTTTTTGCTTTTCTTAGAAATGGCCTTAATCTGTAATCATTGGGGTTGAAGACTAGTTGATTATCCAGTCAGAAAATCCAATTCTGGTATCCGGCTTTAGCTAGTTGAAACTAGTCATTAGCTGGTTGACCAGCCACCATTCTATTAAAAAAAAAAGCTTTGCTGTCTTAAAGACACAGAATCACCCAAAAATTAAAATTCTGTCATAATTTACTCACCCTTATGTCATTCGAAACCTGTTTGACTTAACCTAAAAGAAATTATGACCTTTGAGAAATGTTGATAACCAAACAGTTCTGATGTCCATTTACTTCCATGGACAGTAAAAACACTGAAACATCTATCAAAACACCTTTCTTTGTTTCACAGAACATATAGAATAGGTCAAACAGGTTTACTTCAACTTAAGGGTGAGAAATTAATATCAGGATTTTCACATTTGGCTTAAGATGGTATGACCAGCTGGTAGCTGATTTGTTTCTGCTATGACCAACTTAGACCATATACCATATTCCAATATATAGCTGCTAGCTTGGGATGCGTTCCCCAAAAGAAACTATTTCATCATTACAAATAGAGTTCAGTGGAACTTGCAACCATAGTTAGCAAACGATGCTTTTGGGACACAAACCCCTAAACTGTATTTTCCAACTCTGTAATCAACTAGTTGCACCTCAAATACTGTATGCCCCACTGTAGCTGTGTATCCATAGTTTTGCACTATTACTCATAACCTGAAATTACACACAAGTCAAAACAAAGTGAACCCAGAGTATCGTGTTATAAGCAAACTGCCCTGAAGCTAATCAGCCGTTACCCTGAGGCTGACCGAAACCGTAAGTGAGTGGGACTGTTTTGCGCGATGATGAATTTGACAGTAGAGATGCACACACATTCGTTTCTCACCTGCACTGCCTCTGCTAACACAGCATTGGACTTGCCTTCACTGCG
Organism: Poropuntius huangchuchieni; assembly: GCA_004124795.1. Lineage (NCBI taxonomy): Eukaryota > Metazoa > Chordata > Actinopteri > Cypriniformes > Cyprinidae > Poropuntius > Poropuntius huangchuchieni. The sequence continues at coordinate 6,379 of SCHK01319558.1, forward strand.
TATTGAGGTAAACCTTTACCTGTAGTTTATTTCTGGACACTAATTGATGAGAAGTCATGCATACGTATCAAACACACGCTCTTGCTTCCATAGATGTGTTGTGTGAGAGCGAACGCATCTGTGTGAGTTTGTATGTACGTGTTTACTCAAAGCTGCAGCTGTGTGTACTGTGGGAGAGAGAGAGAGGGCTCTTATGTGTTTTCGTGCGGCCCATTTCCCACCACAGCCTGAGGCTGCGTCACACAGCTCCCAAACTCTCGCAGATCAGCAAGGCCAAACATATCATTACAGCAGAATCACACTCTCTGTTTGTATCCTGTTGTTTTTGCCGGCACATACCTCAAACACCTCTGATTCTTCTGGCTGGGCAGATGGGACTGTTATAATTACGACAGATTGCTCTTGTCTGAGGTAATAGTTGAATTGTTATGATAATTTCTGGAACTATCAAACTACCCACTTTTATTTTAGTTAGTGGAGCTTGGTCAGGGAGCATCACTATTACAATTGCTTATATTTTCGTGCCTACTCAAGACACAAACTATTAAAATAGACAAAATATCCCATAGATTTACACTGAGAGGACTAGAATATATTTAGACTGATACTTACAATAGAATAAACAACCTTGCAACAACCCAGAACAGAACCAATGCATCCAAGATTTAACACTTTTCTACTGTAGAGTATGCAAAAAAAACAGCATGAGAGGTGAATAGTATGTCAGTTTTCATAGTATTTGAAAACCGTATGACCTACTGCTTCTGGTGACATTTTTATATATGCATTTGATAACAACAACATGGAGGAGAATTTATAAATGGCAGTGAGGCAACACATCTGATGCTGTAGGTCATATGACCATGTCAACATGGTGGATGTACACTACTGTCTTCATCAAAAGTTTGGGATCAGTAAGATTTTTAATATTTTTAAAGAAGTTTCTTATGCTCATTAAGGCTGTGTTTATTTGATCAAAAATACAGAAAAAAAATGTTTTTACAATGTAAATGTATATTTATAAAATCTAATTTATTCCTTTCATGCAAAGCTGGATTTTCAGCATCATCACTCCAGTCTTCAGTGTCACATGATCCTTCAGAAATTATTCTAATATGCTGATTTATCAGTGCTGGAAACTGTTGTGCTGCTTAATATTATTTGGGAACCTGTGATACTTGTGTCCCAAATGACATACTATACATAACATACTGTATGTAGTCTACTATAAAGTGTATGATTTTTAGGTTATTTTGTCATCCAGCATCTGAGTCTGACAGGCCATCCCCTTCAGTTATGTTTTTTTTTTTTTTTTTTTTTAAATAAATGCTTCAAATGGGTATTTGAAGTGCACTTCTTGCTTGAATTTTCAGGGTGAACACATCACTCACACTATTCATACTACAAAAGGGCACAGAATGGTGTACAATGCTAGGGATAGTTCACCCAAAAATGAAAATTCTGTCATTAATTACTTACCCTCACGTCATTCCAAACCCTAAGACCTTCATTCATCTTCCAAATACAAATTAAGATATTTCTGATGAAATCCAAGAGCTTTCTAAACCCTCCACAGAAAACGACGCAACTAAAACATTCAAGACCCAGGAAGGACATTCTTAAAATAGTCAATGTGACAACAGTGGTTCAACCATAATTTTATGAAGCTACGAGAAAACTTCTTGTGTGCAAAAATAAAAAACAAAAATAATGACTTTATTCAACAATTTTGTCTCTTCCTTGTCAGTCAAATGTAGTTCACTTATCATACCTTTTCTTAAATTTATTTCATTTCATTGCAATTTGTGATCTAGATCTTTTAGATGCTCTATATAGTTTTTGAAACCACGGATAGACAGAGGTTTGAAGTCAGACACCACTGAAGCTCTCATCAAATGTGTCTAGCCAGCTCACCCTGTCAGAAATACACATGCTCCATACCGAGATGAAGATTCTTATGTAAGAGGTCATGTGCTTGTTTTGGCTGTAGTGCACTGTATGGTTTTTATACTGTATTTTATAGAGTCCAAAAGCACAGAGCGATTGGACTACACAGTAAAATCTGCCTGTAATCATTGACTTCCTGTCTGTGAATGAAAAGGTTGTTTGAGGACAAATGCTGAGTGAGATTAATCCTGTTGTATATCAAACTATTATGATTCATCTGTGTATGCTTCTATATAGCTTACAATTGCCAGGTATATTATTGCTAAACTAAAGGACTAAAGGAACAAGACAGACAATGTCTCTTCCTGTTTAACACATATTCACAATCATTTTCCGTTGAGCCACAATCCTGCCCAAGGGACTTTGTGTGTGTGGACTGCTACTAATGTTTTGTTGATTATGTCTGGTATAATCACAGAATGCATAATGAGCAGTTATTCAGTGCATACAGCATTCCATTTTAATCCAGCCACTTTGAAATGACAGGAAATGATATCATCAGGGCGCAGCTTAAAAGAAAGCCCCCTCTGAAGATGACTCATGAGAAAAATGGTGATTCTCTTCTCTGGCTCATGGGAAAAAGCAAAGCAGTTCAAAATAAATGTACGTTCTAAGCTTGAATTGAGAGTATCACATATCCAATCATAACACCAGTGGTGTAAGGGGGGAAAAAAAAACACTTAAAAATGAAATAAATGTCTGGCAGGCCTCTTTTCCTTATCTAAATGCAAGGGTTCTGTAAAACAGGACTATCGCCTTCCATCCTTTCCTGCTGAACAGAGGTCAGTTTTCCTGCATTTTGGAAGAATATGGATCCATGTGTGCTGTGTCACCTATATTACAATATATTTTGAAGCATCTGTCCATAAATGAAAGCCAGAGCAGGGTCCAAAACAATATTGGTCTCCCGGTCATTGTACAGAATAATAATAATAACAAACCTTCCAAACACAGTGACTTCTTTTTTTTTTTTAATCATCTTTTTTTTTTTTGCATTTTGTGTTATATTTTGGGTGAACTCTCTTTTTTAGTGTTATCCCCTATTTTAGTGTTTTTTGTTTTTAATACATACTGTTATAGTAGGCCTATTTATTCATATTTTGAGTTTTTTATTGATTTATTTTCAGTTTTCATTTTAATTATAGCTAATGTTTTAGTATTTTGTTATTTTTTTTAAAAATATTTCCATTTAGCATTCATTTATTTTATTTTAGAATTTTAAGTATTTCATTTATATATTGTTTTATTTCAGATTTAATTCAATACATGAAAAGTTTTCATGAGCTTAAGAATAGAAATAGCCACCTTTAGCCTAGATTCCACAGGAATAGACTCCTAATTTTCCTATTTTGTCCTACAGCTGGGTGCATATCTGATCACAGAAATAGTTTATTTCTCATGAATAAGGCTGCCAATAGAACTTCAAACACTGATCCTCTCCCACACTGAACTAAGATCCAGCTGTGAATTGGATGCCTTGAAGTTTGTATGACAAAAAGGCAAAATTTGCAAAGGCCCTTTGCATCCATCCAGCATTTATTGGCTCCACAGAAAGAAAATATGATTTCAGAGTAGTTTCAGACAGATGCCAACAAAAGGTTCCAGTAAGTAGACTGTTTATATGCTTATAAGTATACTGTTTATTTTGCTAATGTGCCATGGGCACCTATGCCAAATCTTACTAGGCCAAACTGCTGTTTCAGTAATGAAATAGTCGCTGAGCTTCAAAACCATGTGCTAAAATAAGCCACTTGGAAAATACTTAACTTACATACATCCAATATTTTGCCAGCACCAGCTTAAAAAATGATGGGATGTTGTTAACGAACAGCAGTGCCAAGGGGCCATGCCGTTCTACAAATGAGAGAGAGGGATATGTGGTTTAATGTTGGACAGACCAACTGGATGGAATAGCAACCACCTGCTCAGAACTTAAAGGCATAGCGCTGCTGTTGGCCATTAATATGACTGCTGTGTCTGTGCATGACTCAAGTGTCTAGAAATTTCCTGGGGATTAGTACAGACAAATGTCCTGAGTGACCAAGCGTGCCATTGTGTCTCTTCTGTCAAGTGCCACATTGCAGATAATTGAAAATTCTAATCCTAAGGCTGTCCAGCTCCAGTTTCAGAACCTCATCAATGCTTGCACTCTTAGCTATGGGTGAAAACTTTTTTGATGCACCATACGAAGTGGGAAAGATAGATAGACAGACAGACAGACAGATAGATAGATAAGAGTGATTTATCTGTTACCTAACGATTTGTCCATTTAGCCTTCTATGAATCTGACATTTAATAAAATGCTATTTTTTAAGTAAGTTTAAACTTACTTCAATCAGTCAGATAGGTTCAGTTCAGTCCAAATCTCTTTCAGTTCGTATCATCATCCATCAAGCCACGTTCAAAAGAGACAGTTCCGGTTTAATGACTCGGTTAAGTTTTTGCTCCCGCTCGGACCGATTCAATAATGAAACAATCGTTGGTGAACAAATTTAGTCGATTCATTGAAAAGATTCGACTCAGATGAACGAACCGGACACGTCTAAAACCCATTGCGCGCGAGTTGATGGCGGTGTTCATTGAAGCGTGAGAGCTCTCGAGCTGCAGCTATGTTTACGAAACATTTGAAGCGCGTGAAATCAGGTATTTCAAAAAAATATAAAGCGAAAAATTGTTCTTACTTAAAACAGACAACTACTCTTTATGTTTACTTTATATCCCCACCGGCGCAAAAGACACTTTAGTAGCGTCTTTACACGTTACACAGAGCGACCAAGCGAACGTTATTAACATTTTTAACCTTCAAACTTTCTTTACCAGTGCTTTCAGAAAAAAAAAACAAATTCCGTTAAACCTTTTGTTGATTCTATCAGCCTGCCTTATTTTATATGTGTAAAGGCTTTTAGATTTGTTTAATTATTAAACTCCTATTGTTCTTGCTTAGGTGGCCTAATTTTGGAAATCGTTTTCTGTTATAAAATTGGTTTGTTTTAGGTTTAGTTAGCAAATTCTAAATTCTTTGTAGTTGTGTTTAAGTATTGGTTAATGAATGTAGTCATCCATTTTTTTTGAAGTTTGTCTGTTTAAAGCTTTGAAAGTTGCCTGATTTTTATTTATATTTGTTTACAGCACTTAAGAGGTCGTTTGAAGTGGAGGAGGATACATCCACAAACCCATCCCCTCTTTCCCGTAGAACAACCAATCCTCTGCGCTCCTCCAGCTCTTCTACGAGCAGCCGTTTCCACGACATGAGATCGCTCAACTCTGAGTCCTCCTCCAGCCAGCGCTCTCCAAAGTCCAGCCTGAGGCGCGTGGAGTTATTGGGGGGCCGCGTCCCAGAGACAGTGTCGCGCCGGACAGAGATCTCCATCGACATCTCCTCCAAGCAGGTGGACAGCTCACCCAGTCCCGGTATCGCCCGCTTCGGCTTAAAGAGACCTGAGGTCTCGCTCCAGAGTAAAGCCACAGATGGGCCTCTTCACAGAAGGGCTGAGGGTAACCACAGCAGACCCCAGGAACCTCCAACACCCCCTAGGAGAGCTGACCCACCAATATCTGCGTCCCGGATCCCTGAGCTGTCCCAGAGGCGAGCAGAGCCTCCCAGCCCTCTTGAGATCTCAGCTCCGACTAGACGGGCTGAGATGCACATTAACAGACAGCTGGACACACCGTCTCCTGCAAGGGAGTCAGAGAACAGCTTCACCTCCGCAGCCAGCATCACTCCTACCTTCAGTGAATACAAAACCCCTCCATCAGTACACGAAGCCCCCCTAAGGCCTCTAGAGAGTAAGTCACAAGTGCTTCTTCATTGCTAAATTGCTGTCTGGCTAGATGCCTGCATGATCTGGATCTGATATTTACGCTGTGACATGCGTTTGGAGCATCTGCTGATGTTTTATATTCAGTAGGGTTTATAAATCTGAGAAAAAGTGTGACCATTTTCATAAATTTTTCTAGTTTTTCATTAAAAATGATGTTTTTAGCATTGCAATTATATAAGTGAATTTTCAGTACTACTTTCTATAGATCATCTGTCTGTACATTTAAAACGGGAGTTTACATGATTTTGCTCTTTAAATTAGAGCAGTATTTTAAAATGATAAAACCTCTTTATTTTCCAGATGGGGGGTGTGATATTGACAAAAAATGATATCTTTGACATTTTTGGGGATTTTATCGATAACGATAATTAGACAGCATTTCGCTTTTGTACTGGTATCCTGGCAGGTTTAGGCCTCTGCAGCTTTTCATATTCTTCATATTCTGTGCTGTGGTCAGTTCAGAGTTGTGACAGAAATTAATATTTTCAGAAACTCTTTATCTCTGAAGCATGTTTCATTAGATTGTTCTGGTTTTTATCCTGTGAGAAAACCTTTTTTATTCAGTTAACTCTTTCGAAAAGATTTAAGCCCGATACAGGTTCAGAGTTTTTAATAAATTTTAAAAACCTAATATAATTTGGTGGTAATTTTTTTTTTTTTTTTTTTTTTGTCATTTTTTTCCCCTAACCTTATTAAAAAAAACTTATTTACAAAGACTGTTTGATACAGCTCAGCTTTTTAATGTTAATTTTAAAGTAAATAAAAATACATNAAAAAAAAACTTATTTACAAAGACTGTTTGATACAGTTCAGCTTTTTAATGTTAATTTTAAAGTAAATAAAAATACATTTTTAATCCTGAAATATGAAATAATATATGAATGATACATTATTATTCTGAAATACACTTGTAGGTGGTGGCAAGTCCCTGTCTTACCGAGTCAGTCATTGAATCATTCACTCAAACAGTCTTTTCTGTTGTTGTTTGTTTTTGTTTTGCTCGGAGATGCATAATGGTTCTGCTCCAGGCTTTGTTTGGAACTATTTTTGGTGGCATTCTAATATGCCAAATCAGACAGTGAAAGCATAAACTAATGAAACGTTTTTCATAAGTAAGTGACAATGTCATCTCGCACGTCATCAAAACAACAACTATGATATTATTGTAGACATTACATATCATACATCCCTATTTACAGGTTCAAGCTAGATTTAAAATTACACATTTTTCCATTGCCAGTGAAGACGTTTGAACCCCTAATCTATAGACAGTCTTTTCTTTTGAAATCGAGGTCCGCTGAAGCTTTGTGTTTTGAGAAGCAAGGGCCCATGAGAACGTCGTCTTCCTAAGCACACTTCAGGTTGAGTAGTGATCAAATCACACAGAATCCAGCGTATGGTAATGAGAAAAACAGAACCACTTCATAGGAAAGAATGTTGGAGCTGTATCATTGAGTGAGGTCAACAGATCTGATGCATTGTTTTAGCCCTGGATCAACACTGAAATGATCAGGATTCCTCTTAGGCAGTGATACAAATATGAAAAGTTTCCATATAACCCTGTCTACTCTCTCTCCACTCAGATAGACAGAGTGTCAGGCTGTTTATGCGATAAAAAAGTTAAGTTGCTGTTTGAAGGTTGAATGTAGACCAAGCAATGGCTATTCTTGCACTCGTACTGAAAAGGCCTGTTTTTGGGACCGTATTATTTCTGAGTGTAACACTGGCTCAGAAACCGTATTCCAAAGTCATGACTAAAAACTGTGCATTGAGCCAATCTGAGAAGAACAGTGAAGCTTTAAAGCACCAAATAAAGAAACATTTATGTAAATCTTGGACTTGGACACAGTACTTGTTCTCAGCCTTCAGCTCTCTTGCTCTCTCTCTCATTAGCTTTCTACATTACTCTCAAGGTTATAAGGAAAGTTCACCCAAAAAGAAATCTGTCATCATTTACTCACCTTCATGTCATTCCAAACTCTTAAGACTTTTATTCATCTTTGAAACTGTGGCTTAATCCAAGTCTTCTCCTAATCACTTTACATAACGGATAGATTTAGACTCATTTATTCCCTTAATGGTTTATGCACCAGACAAGCATGATTGACCTTTTGTTTTTAATGCATCAATGTTTTGTTGCACGGCCTTTAAATGAAGGAACAAATCTCGGTTGTTTTCCGAAGGCAAATGAAAGTCGAAGATTTGGGATGACATGTGGGTGAGTAAATGATGACAGATTTAATTTTTGGGTGAACTGTACCTTCACCCAATACAAAGACTTGCTATTTCTGGTGCTGATGTTTTGTATTTGTTTTCAAGCGCTTCCATTACTAAGCATCTGTTTCTTATGTGTGTTATTGGTCCAAGGTGTCCCCCGTCAGATTCCACATTTGCATATGAAAGATAAATAAGTCTCTGATGACTTTTCTCTCCCCTCTGGCACAAGTGTTATGAGTGAGATGGTGAGAACACGGCCTTGCAGCTTAGCTAAGGGGCTTGTTGGTTTGCGACACATGCGTTCAGCTGGTGGGTGTGTCTGTCCAGATCTGGAGTTCATAAAATGTGCTGCATAAAAATAGACACCGTTTAAATTTCAGCTTTTACACTGTATACAGGAGACGACGTGGCAAACAGTGTAGAGAACATGAATGGTTTATGTTTGATGTGTTTGCCTAGAAATGCTTAATTCACTGCATTGAAAGCAAGTGCATGCTTTAGATGCAACGTTTTTCTCTATTTTATGTTTTTGTGAGTGTTGTTGTCCTTCTTTGGCCCTTTTACGTTTCTTGAGTATGAAATAAGACAGAAACTTTAAAAGAGATGGAAAACCTTTTCAGGATGTGATCCAGGAAGCCTGCGGCACATTTGGGTTTAATTACTGTTCCTGCACAAGCCCCAGTGTGGATGCAGCGAGCAGAGCCCTGCTAACACAGCCCAGATAAGGAGAAGCAGAGAGAGATAATGCACTAAGTGCCAGGCAGAACAAAGTCTCTGTAAAGTGTCTAGATGAGGGGCGGGGGGGAGAGAATGAGAATGAACTGACCTCGGAGTAGGGCTTTTTTACTTCAACCTAGAAAAAATACTCCCGTACTAATAATTTAAAGCATGTGTTGCAGTTCAGGAAGTGTGATGGGAATTGTATAATGTAATGCGTTGATGCATAAGATTCATTACAGAATTTGAAATTTGTAACTTCTGTAATTTACCTTGAATGTGTATTCATCAAAGAATTTTTATTTCAAATAAATAGTTTAATTTCATTCCATTAGTTGTCTATGGCTGTGTGTTGTCTTGATTTGGTAGGCTATATACTAATACATCTGATATTACAATTGTCAGTCCAGGTCACACTCTTCATGAGTTTGGAAAAAAGGCTTTTCTGTTTCTTTTGATACGTGACCTTTAACAGATGATGAGGACTGCTTACTCACTCGCTTGTGGTCTGTGTCTGTGTTACTCATGAAAAGCAGTTATTGCTTTAATGGTGACTGCTGGATGACTTGGTTGTGACCTGTTGGGATGAGAGGGAGGTGAGCTTTCATAATGAACTGAACAGAATGACACATTTACCAGGTGACCGTTCGTCTGTTTCTGCCATCCTGTTGTATGAATTCTCCCTGTGAATGTTTGTGGGAAAATTCCTTTAGATTCAGATCATCCCCCCAAAAAAAGAGTTATATCACAAAAGCTTTTTGTCATTGAAAGTTTCATCATTAACCATTTTGTTTGTATGTGCAGTGATTCATTTTCCAAAATTATCTTCCTATCTTAAAGGGGATCATCTTTCTTAAAAGTGTGTGCTTCCCTAAAAGAAACGGTTTGATTTGTAGTGAATATTCTGCCGTGGGAATAGTGCACTGTGAGGTCAGTTTATTCTATAACTTAAAGTGAGGTTACTGGAAGCATCTTTTTTTCCCTGTTTTTATAGCATGTGTGTTTTTCAGAAAGTTGTCGTGTATTAGTCAGAAGTAGCATGCCTTTTTGACTAGCCATTGAGAATTTGGTTGGAAGACCTTCACTGAAGTCATTGTGTGTGAATTTTTCCTTCTCCCTGAACCCTCAGGCTAATGGAAAGTTATATCCCCGCAGGGACCGACTCTTGTCATGCCAGTTTTCTCTCAAATGAGGTGTGACCTCTGATTAGACCCCAGCCAGCCGGACAGACCTCTTGCATTTGTTCTGCTGATAGAGGACCATCAGCAAGCATTTGGAAATTGGATTTGCATATTGCGAGAGATGTTGCGGCATTAAGAATGATTGTTTATGGTGTAGATTTAGGCTGTCTGCATCTTGCACTTTTATGACCAGGAGATCACGGAGCATTTTAATGTCTGTTCATCTCATATGTGTGTGTTTCTGTAACTATCTGCATCTTTTAGTACTGTGGATTTTGACTTTTTTCACACTCTCAATAGTTTTTGTCCACTAAAAATGACCAACTGTAATTTTTTGACATTTTTCTAAAATGTCATTAATTTTTTACAACAAATTACACATTACATTGTGTTTGATAAATACACATTTTTTAGATAATACGACAAAATTACAACTATATTGAAAATG
>SCHK01319563.1:0-17780 GCA_004124795.1 Poropuntius huangchuchieni
ATGTTTTTCAAAGAACTTGTTCATTACACACATGAAAAAAAAGAACATAGAAAAAACAGATTCCCATTACTTCTCTTTCTTTGCACTGATCAATTGACAAGCCTGTTTACATTTTCACACTACAGAGCAGCTCACTTCTTCTGAACATGCAAAATGCACTATATTTATTATTCCAAGTAGGTTTCCTGTATTCTATAAGTCTGGTGTGATTGTGTTTTTACCTTAATGCGATCATCTTTATTAGCACAGTCATCCAGCATGCCAGTATGCGATCTTTCACACATTTTCATCTCTTCCTCCAGCTCACCGAGACGTTCACCCCAGTCCTCTGCCTCCTGCACCAGCTGTATGAGAGATGAACACATAGGTAGCCATGTTAAATGTATGTTTAGGCAGAAAGCCGTGCATTACAGTGATTTTATTGATCTGTTCATCTTCTCCAAACTAAGTACCCTAACACAGATCTCACCTGTGCTTTACTCTCGAGCAGCATTGCATGCTCTTCTTTGGCCACCTGCAGGTTCTTCTGCAGTCGCTCTGTGTTGATTTCATGGATCTTCAGTGTTGTGTTGTCCTACAGGAGAAACAGACAACGGTATGGAATTACAAATGATTGTGTTTAAAAAGGAAATATGACTGAAACATGCGCCATATTCATAGACAATACCTGTTCTAACTGGGACTTTCGTTCTTTAGCTTCCTCTTCTAAATTTCTTAAAATCTGCTCGAGTTCAGCAAGCTGTAAAACAAATATAACAGCCTTTAGGACAGATACACACAACATAAAAGGCATCAAGCATGAAGAGGGTAGGTTGGATGTGTAAAGTGAGTGTATCTGTGTGTATGACAACACCTGATCCTCTTGCTGTTTTCTTGCTTTGTTTTGTTGGGACAGCTCTTCTTGCAGCCTCTCTATTTCCTTTTTCATCTGTGCATTTGATTGTTCAAGCTTCTGTGACGCCACCTAAGGGCAGTATAATTAGATTATGTAACTAGTGGCCAGGGAGACACATTTATAAACATCAGTAAGCTAAGTAACTGCATGTTTTTAACAGGAAGATTTGAGACCATAACGACCATTTTACCTCTAAATTGTCTTTTTCTGCAGCTTGTGCAGACATGCCATTGTTCTGTAGAGTTGACTCTAGTTTGTCAAACTGTTGAGACAGAGACATTGTTTCCATGGAATGATTCAGGAGAGTGCATTTATACAAGTATATATATTATGTGTTTAGAGCATATAACAGCATTTCTCACCTTCTGTTTAACCTCACTGAATGTCTCCAGCACTTTGCATTTTTCATCAAGCAGTTCAGCCACTTTCTGCGCCATTTGCTTCTCTTTACCTGCAAACAAATCAACAGATAGGATCAGTTGAGAGCTGACAATGAAGATCAGTTAAAACAGATAACGAGGATGTTTAAAGCAGATAAAGAGATGGAAAAACACTCACTTGCATATAGTCGACTTCTGATCTGCAGAACAAAACAGAAAAAGCTCATTCAGTGAAATGATAACATTCATAAAATGTGCATTTTTTTATGTAGCAGTAATGCATGACTTACAGAATGAATGAACCTGCAGCTGAACAGAAGCAGTGTGAATAAACCTAAAAATCCAGTGAAAACCACAGCTTCCCATGGCAGGCCATATAAGTCAGGACCAGGCCGGATATCATCAGGAAGTGAAGACACAACCTAAGACACAGATGTTAGACTGTTATATGAATTCTCAAGAAAGTACAAATTAAACAATTGTACAAGCTTTAATATTATAAGGTTTTTCTTAACCTCTCTCTGTCACACACATATACAAAAGTGGACAGACGATTTTAAACAGGATGTTGTACAAACCTAAAACCACATTCACATGATCATACACAGACACAATTTTTAGTAGTATATTAGCTAAGTTTAGTTTACTGTTACATCATTTTTACAGTCAAGAAATCAAAACTATTAATAATAAAATGTATAAAGGTTTCTAACAAACTAACATGCGTTTTAAAATAGATTAAAAAACAATCTCAGACATCCTTCTCTGTCAATAACTGATAAAAGCCAATGCCACTGTATGATGAAAAAGACATATACACTACACCCCTTAATACACTAAAGCTAAACCGTCACAAACTGATAAAGAAGGCCAGTAAAGGGCAGTCGAAGTAATTTTAGATCTATAAATCAAGTTTAAAAAAAAAAATCACACAAATTAATGGTAATTTAAGATGAAATGAGCAACATGTACAGTACCAGATGCTTCGATGCTAACCAGCTATATGTCTTAATACAAATGATTTACACAGTATGCATTTAATTAAACACAAGTAAATACTGCGCTGGAATTAATTCTGTGTCCTATGATAGTTGACTTAATAGAAATATACATGACACCTGCCATTCACACACTAAAGCTGTTTCATCATACACACTGTGCCACATACATCTTTGATTTTCTCCACGGCGAGTGTGTAGTAAATCTTCGCTGCTCCCTTCATGTCAGTCGCTTCTGTGACGACCGACTCGGCCTTAAATTCGTCTGCCATGATTATATTCAAACTGAGTTATTCTATATTCTATAATCTGTTAATTTATCTGTTGTTATGCCATGGTGCCGGATGCTGCTCTACTCTGACTGCTAGTGCGCACTGCGCCGAGAGGAAGAGCGCACTCTTGTGTTTAAGGGAGGATTTGTAAAGCATATGATCTCGTGTCTCGAAAATATAAACCTAACTTCAGTGATATTTGTTTAAATATTTATTTTAACATATATAAATATGTATTTTGCTATATAAAATAATACTATTTTGATTTTATGGGAAAAACGTAAAATCCACAAAATTGAACACCCCTACAAGGGCCATGGTTTCTTCCACACGTCACCAATTGCTGAATGCCACAACGTTCCGTTCAAGTTTTAAAGAGACAGGCGTATCGACACTGAGAAATTAGTCAGTAAGCATACACGCAAAAAAAATGTCATGAGGTAGTTATGAAACGTCATACTTTAAAATATGGGTAAGTATGTTTCACTAGAGGGTGTGTTAGTTAAATATATCTCTATAAACAAAGGTCATTGACCCAGAGACCAGTTGAGCAGAACAAGTCTGTCTGGATTCAAACTCAAAATTACTACTTAACCTTTGTGTGTGCATTTATATATTTATTTATTTATTACTTATGTTGGTTTTATAGGCTATTTATTTGTAGAGACAGTAAGTATTTTTCAATATCAATCAACTTGCCTTGACTGCAAAATAGGACACTTTTTGGCGACATGTCAAGACAGAAAATAGACTGTAGTCGTCATCGGTTTCCATAATCAGGGTACAAAATATTGCATTAAACACTTTAAAATATATTTTGAACATAAAGTGGCTTCAGAAAATGTTGATTGTTATCCTCAGGAGCTAAACAATGTATTATATGAACTGTTTTATTTTCTGTGTAAAATTTGAGGAATGTGTAGGCCCTACTTTAGATTCACTTTTACCGCACATGTAGGTAAAAACAATGATTTAAGTGTTTAATTTTTTAGACATAAACATAATTAAAATGTCAATAATAATAATAATAATAATAATAATAAGTTTATTATAGCCTACTAGAATTAACCGAATATCAAATCAATGTCAAAGTCAAAATTATTACATTATTGAGTGATTTTAATTGTCCAAATGACTGATTCTTCATAATTTTATGAAAAAACAAACAAACAAACAAAAAAACATGGGACAGGCTACGTTTAGCAGGCTACTTTTCCTGAGAAACTTACCTTTTCCACTATAGATGCAATTTCATTAATTGTGACTTCAACAAAAACTGCCATCTGATAAAATTGCCCATCACCTGTCATATAAAACAACAAAAACACATTTATGTTTTTTTTTTTTACATTCTACAATGTATATGTAATGTGTGAAATGTCACCCCTCAAAATGTAGTTTTTTCATGATGGGTTTGGACCAACAGGAAGAAAGGCAAATGATGATAGAATTTTCATTTTAGGATGAACTACTCCTTTAAAAAGAAAATAATAAGTCCAAAAAAGTGATTACCTTTCTGTGATTCAACATGCTCCTCAGAGATAAGACCATGGTTTTTGAAAGTGGTTTTCTTGATTTCAGAAGATGTCCAATCCTCATGCTTTTGTATATCCTGCTCACCAGTCTGAACATCCTCCACATTATCTCTGTTTGCTGAAAGGTCCTTTTCCTCAGAGACTGGCTCATTTTGATGATTGCCCAAGTCATTTATATCAGCTCTGTCTTCGGTACCTTGATTATTTTCAATCTCTGTTGTGGAGATTTGTGTATTCTTATTCACATCTAGACATGCTTCATGAACACAGTCATCTTCGCTGATCCCTGTAAGGACAGAGAGGGAACATTACAAAAAAACTTTTACATTATCATCACTCAAATAAGATCACAAAGCAGTTTTTGTCCCATGCAGTATTCACCAAAATTATGAAATCCATTATCTGTCATGTTATTATTATTTTCGAAAATGATCAGTACCTGGGCTTTCTAAACTGTTATCTGTTATCAGTGGTGAATATTTCTTTAGAGAAGATAAGAGGGTTAACAGTTTTTGTAGTGCTGGATATTCTTTAGCATTATCCTTGCCAGGAATACCGTTATCTTGTTGAATATTTCCCAATTTTGTGTTCATTTTCATATGGTAATCCAACAGCTGTTCAAAGTCACCAAGTTCATCAAGGTCATCCTTATCTTGACCTGCATTCACGTTTCCCATTTTGGAATCCAGCCATGATAACTTCTGGTCTCCAAATAAATCTAAAAAGTCTTCAATATTCTGTTCACTCAGATGAGGATATAAGTTTGTATATTCTTTAGAGGTTTCTGTAGGTTGATTGACAGTTTTTTTGTCTTGAATTTCAAGGCTTTCATGCTGTTCTTCATCACTATGTTCTTCTTTATCTTCTGACATCACTGCCATGTCACCATCATCACTTTGATCCCAGATGGCACCTGTGTCACTTTCCTCCCTTCGCATGACACTTTCTGAATCGGTTTGACGATCCTCATTATTTGCTGTGTCAGTCTCCTCTTTGTGCTCAGCACTTTGATTTTGATCATGCATGATATTAATATTGCCATCCTGAACTGAGTCATTCTTTGAGAAGAATTCATTTGTCAGTTCTGTTTCTGTGGAAGTTGTATAACCATCTATGTCTTCAGTCACAGCGTTAGGAATATTATTAATGTCTGATTTTTCTAATAAACTGGGATCGTGACCAGCATCTTCTAAATCACCAGATCCATCAGATGTGTTTAGCGATGGGCTTTTTGTATGCGTTTCCTGTGTCTGAATTTCATTTGTGATTTGTGTGTCATCCTGTTTCTCCTTTTTTTCAAAATAATTCTCTGTAGGTTCGGAAACTGTATCTGATTCCTCTTGCTCTTCATGAACTACGACCTCATCGTCATATTTACCTACTGAATCAGTATCTTTAACAATACTTATACCTGAGTTTTCTATCACCAATGATTCACGATGCAATTCACTGGTATTATCCAGCTCGTAATCTGTGACGTTTAGGGATGAATTTGACTCAAGCTCTGAATTCAGATTTTCTTTTCTAGTTNTGATGCAATTCACTGGTATTATCCATCTCGTAATCTGTGACGTTTAGGGATAAATTTGACTCAAGCTCTGAATTCAGATTTTCTTTTCTAGTTACAGTAAATTCATCTGCTACAGGAGTATGAGAAGATCTTTCATCAAGAGGATTTATGTTTGTGTCCAATTTATTTTCACTGCTAAATTGCGTTGCATGTGCTTCTGAATCTGATAACTTTTCTTTGTGAAATGTGATGTCTTTTGGTAGTACTTCATCTAATTGTGCCTCATTTCTTTCCATAACTAATTCATCTTTTCTGTCTATAAATAACTCATCATTTTCTTTTGATATACCTTGGTCATCTTCAGCTAATTGTTTTTTATTATTATATTCTGATAATGCATCCATAATTGGTTCTGTATTTACATCGGCATTTACACTTTGACCAGTTCCTGAATCTGCAACAATTGATTCTTGTGTTTTTTCATAATGTAACTGAGTATCTGTTTGAATATCCGACTCTGACAGGTCAGATGTATTAGCACCAGTTACAGGATCTGTGCTAATTTCATTAGAATCATTTTCTTGCTGTCTGATAGTGTCAAAATTACCTTGATCAGACAGAATTTGTGTCAACTTGCCCTCTAAAATGTCATCACCTGAATCAGTTAAGCTGTTTGTGTTCTGAATAACTTCATCGTTTGTATTATTTGCAGACTTAACTTCATAATCATGTTGGGCGTTAGATTCTTTAGAAAAGCCATCTATATCTCTAATGTCATCAGACGCAACACTGCCTTTTGAAGTCATTGTTTCATCAGAGGGAACCTGAGTTTCCCTAAGTAAATCAACACCCTTTGTGGTTGATTCTTGCTTGACAACATCAGATATTTCTTCATCTTTCACATTCTGTTGCTCAAGAAAGTCCCCCTTACTTGAATTTATCTTCTTTACTGTCTTTTCCTCATCACTTTGCACATCTTTCATAGTTTTGTCTACAGCTCCTTCTGAAACATCAGCAATGTTTTCACTTTTAATCTCTTCAGTTAAATCATTTGCTGATGTGGTTTCAAGGATTTGTGAATCTATGCTGTCTTCTGTCATATTAGATTCTACGTATTGTTGTTCAATGCTATTAGATGCAATGCTATCTTTTAAAGTCATTGTTTTATCAGGAAGTGCCTGGGTTTCACTTAGTACGTCAGTGTCTGTTGGGTTTGAGTCCTGCTCAGAAATATCAGCCAACATTTTATCTTCTTGATCCTTGTAATTATTTTGTTTCTCATCAAAGTCTTGCTTACCTGGATCTTCTTCCTTTCCTATCTTTTCCTCATCACTTTGCACATCACTTTTATCTTCCTCCACCTTTCCCTCAAAAAAATCAGCATTGTTTTCATTTTTAACTTCTTCATTTAAATTATCTGCTGACTTGGTTTCAAGGATTTGTGAATCTATGCTCTCGTCTGTTATAATGGATTCTGTATCTAGTTGTTCAGTGCTATCAGATGCAATACTATCTTTTAAAGTCGTTGTTTTATTAGACATTGCAAGAGTTTCCATAAGTACATCAGTGTCTATTGGGTTTGAGTCCTGTTCATAAATATCAACCAACACTTTTTCTTCTTGATCCTTGTTATTATTTTGTTCCTCATCAAAGTCTTTCTTACCTGGATCTTTTTCCTTTCCTGTCTTTTCCTCATCACTTTGCACATCCCTCGTATCTTGCTCCACCTTTTCCTCAAATAAATCGGCAATGTTTTCACTTTGAACTTCGTCAGTTAAATTATCTACTGACTTTTTCTCAAGTATTTGTGAATCTGTGCTCTCTTTTGTCATATTAGATTCTTCATCTAGTTGATCCACATCATCAGATTCAACGCTTAGTACATCAGTGTCTGCTGGGTTTGAGTCCTGTTTATCAATATCAGTCAACATTTCTTCTTCTTGATCCTCATTATTATTTTGTTCCTCATCAGAGTCTTCCTTTTCTGTCTTTTCCTCATCTCTCTTTACTGTGTCTTCCTGAAAAGGTAGCTTAAGCATGGATGTCAGGCCGTTGACTGAAAATATGGACTGTGAACTTGATTCTGTATCTTTGGTTTCAATGTTCTCAGTATTTGTAGCAGATCCAGGGCTTTCTGACAAACTGTCTTTGTCTCCATCATCCTCATCATCTTTAGTTTGCTCATCTCTGTAAAGGTTTGTGATTCTGTTGTACATATTTCCATACCACCCAGCTTGCTCCTCTTCTTTTTCATTTTCTGTTCTCCTGTCCTCCAAAGGACCGTCCTTATTTTCCACACTGTCATCTGGGTTGTTTTCATCTCTCTGTATGTTGTCAACAACATCCATGTTCTGACTCGGGTTAAGAATGCTCTCGTCCTCCATGATTGTGATTTCATCTACTTTCTCAGCTTCATGTTTAGCTGCAGCTTCAGAATTGTCTTCACTAAAGTCCAAGACATCTCTACCCATCCTTATCCAGGAGCTAGATTGCTGAGATGATGTATCTTCATCATTTGTTGGGTTCTCAATATTGTCCTGAGTATCAGTTTTTAGATCCTTGTTTCCAAACCCAAAAGCATTGGTGAGTTCACCCCTGATCCAACCAAAAGTTCCAGAGTTTGTCTTCTCCTCCACATGATTCTCCTCCACATGGTTCTCCTCAATATCCATCACAATTTTTCTGCTTTTGAAGGATACATCACTGATCTCATCCTGTGGTTCATCACTGCTTTGTTCATTCCTGCCAAACCATCCACTAACAGCAGAGCCTATCCAGGAAGACCCACCTTTTTCTGTTGTCTTGGGGCTGTTTTGATTAGAAACATCTTCAACAGAAATCTGGCTGGGTTCTCTCTCTTCTGTTTCAGTAGGTTTATCTCGGACTTCATTGAGATCGGTTTCTTGGGATTCTTGTGACAGTTCTTCCAGATCATCAAATTCAGTGCTGCGCTCAATCACTACACCATTATCATCAAAGCAGATGAAGTCATATTCCTGAGGAGAGAATTTACACGGATTAATATGTATGTTCTTTGTAGACAATTTTCTTACCATATCAACATACATGGAAAAATTAATTCGGCCAGATAATTTAGATTTCTTTGGAGTTAACATAAGCTATGCCATCTTATTTAAGTCAGATTTGGTACACTGTAAAAAGTGATAAATTAACATTTTTACCTGATACAAGCCTTAAAGACGCGAATGTAATCTAATGTATGGTTTAATGTATGGATCTAATGTAATGGAAGTTGTAAAAGATCTTTTCTTCTGTATTATGACATACATCTGTGAAACGGATTATCAGAAACAAGTTTTTGTTGCTGTAACTGAATGTATTGAGGTTAATTTGATCAGTTTAAATAAGTTAAACCAGTTGATGTAGATGTATGAAACACATTTTTTAGGTTACCTGACAAAACAGTTTTTAAAAAAAGTACATTACCTGGGTCGGCACTTCGATTTCCTTTTTTTCATCAATAAACAGTTGATCAACTTTGATGGCATCTTTTGGAAACAATCCAGACAGCTTTTCTATCTGCAGAATGTAAAATATTGTAAATATTATTAAACAAATTAACAAATAATAGTGTTTATATGTCAGATTACAGCACAAATGTTGTATATTGATTTTACTTTATTGATTTATACATGCATTTTAATCAAGACCAAACCAGAAAAGAGTACTCACACTTCCTGCCCAAAGATCATTTCTTTTTCCAGTAAGTTTGTAGTAAACAGTGATGATATCCCCTTTTTTGAAGTTTAGAAAGCGACAGTCTTTAGCACTATGGTCTCTCTGTGCCTGTACCCGACTTATCATGCCTGAAGAAATGGACAAAAACTTAAAGATAAGAAAGCAATAACCCAAACATGAAACACATAATTTTGCATGAATCCACATAATCGTTAGATAAATAGTAAATCACACATCACAGATTCAGTCTAACCTTATCTTTTACAGTATATGAGCATAAATGATGATCTTACTTTCACATTCGGGGTCTCCACATAGTTTGTAGTCTGAAATCAAACCCAAACCCTGGTGTAAAAAACCGAAGACAATATGAAACAAAATGAATGCATGTACAGCTGCCATGTTTGGATTTATCAAGCAATTCCCTTCATTTCATTAGATCAGTTCCTTTATGTACATTTCCAAATCCAGTAGTCAGAGGGAAAGACAAGCAAAGTCACGGCGAAATGTCATTCCCTGGGTCTTGTCACAGAATGAGCCAATCCAAGGAGATCACAGTCTGACAGGCAGAGATTGGATTAGAGGTTACTGTCGGTAAATCATTAACATCAACACACGCCACATCACAAACTCACACTGGACCAAAGCCACATTCAAACAGATAAGGTTTCACAATATTAGTCTACTTGAAGCAGTAGTATTTTTTACATTGTTTGGATTTTACCTGATATATTATAGTGAGTAAACCTCATGAAACAGGCATAAGAAATACTAGCCTCATTAAATTATAATTGTGTTAGAGTATAACTACAAGACTAAAAGAGCAGTCATTAACAATAAATAAACAATATGAATACAGAAAATATTCTGTACACTCTAAATGGTTTTAAAAAGTTTTCCTAGTAAAGCCATAGAAGAACCCTTGTTTGGATCCCAAAGGATCTTTCAGTGAACAGTTATATAGAATAACCATTTTACTTTGTGTGAAGAAGATCTTAAAAACCTAAAGAAAGTTTTACCACTATAATAATCTAAATAACCTTTTTCCACTAAAAAGTAACTCTTGTGCAGCTGAAAGGTTCCATGTATGTTTAAGGTTCTTCATGGATCCATAGATGCTAATTAGAATCTTTTTTTTTTTTTGTTAAAGAGTGTATGATTTTTATGTTTTTCATTAGTGTAATAGCAGCCACTGGTAATCGATTACTAAGATACTGCTCAGAACTTTTTCATTATAATGAGTATAACAGATCAGAGTGCTCTTTCCAGTACAAGAGTAACTAAATAGGACAAATAAGATGCAAATGGGTAACACATCAGCTCACTCAGTGCTGTTACAGTGTTGTTAAAGGAGAGATTACTGATAGGAGTGACTGACTGAGCAAAGGTCTGCAGAGTCTGAAGTTCTGCCAGCGGCACAAACCATATGCGAGATATCAGTCTATAAATAAGATGGATATTTCCATATTTAATTTCATTTCACTATTTGACATAATATAACATGGTTGACCCACTGTGGCCCGCTCATGAACAAATAATTACCTCATGAAGTTATCAAGATGCTCCTAAAATCACTTCCAGGAGACAACTTAAAACGTACAATTCTTACACTTATACTCTGCATGCATAAAAATGAAAATGATTCTTTATCCTGTTCATATTTCTTTTCATATACCTCCTTAACAACAGATGGCACTACACATCTTTTCCGTCTTTCCATCTGTATTATAGCGAACGAATAAGAGTCACCACGGTAACCGTCGCGTCTATTGGTCGTCATCATGGCCAATGTTTTCAAAATGGAGAGGCTGACAAGTATATAGAGAACGTGCAGCAGAGGCTTGTGAATATTGATTTTTTTTTTGATGGTTGCGCATAGAAAATAACGCAAAGACATGAAGTCAGACGTGGAGGAGTTAATGCCCAGACTTCTGCCTGTGGAGTCCTACGACACAGAAGAATGTAACTCAAACGAACCGCCCAGAAACCCTCAAGAATATCTCAGACAGGTCCAGTAAGTCATTCTTCATCTGTTTTTTCTTTTAGGTTTTAAAACCGACATAAGTTGAACTTCATTTAAGCACCATTGTGCTTTACATACGTACAGTACATAAATTTGAGGTTCTACACGTATCGAAAGAGAAAATAATAAATTTGAAATTAAAAGAAATAATATTAATTAAATGCAAAACCAAGTAAAGACAAAAGAAAGTTAAATATAGATTAGGGAAAAGTCTCAGTGATGTAGTGTGCTTTGAGATAATGATATGCATGATTTAGCTTGTGTATATTTAGTCATTCCACTGCAAAAGTAAAAAGACATTTAATTATTAATATCAAAAAATGTATTCTTTATGAAACAGGGCATTTTTTTTTTAAATGAAAATCTGGTTACAAAACTCATCACTCTGGTTACATCACTTGGTTTTATATTTTTGTTGCTTTTTAACATGTTTTAATAATACTTTTATTTGTTTATTGTCTAATGATTTTTTAGATGCTCATTGTAAAAATTCATAAAGTTGCATTATGTTTTTTTTTTACAGGAGGGAAGCATCTCTGTGCCCTGATGTTGTTGTGGCACAAATTGATCCAAAGAAGCTGAAGAAGAAACAATCTGTGAACGTGTCTGTGAGTGTGACAAGTGAACAGTGGTTATTAAATTGCAAAACTTATGTATGAAATAATTTAGCATATTATTTATTTATTTTTTTCACAGATCACAGGTTGTCTGGCCGCACCTCAGGGTTTCTCTCCCAGCTTGAAATGGCAGCAACAACAAGTCAGCAAATTTTCAGAAGTCAGACAGGTGTGCAATTTTAACTTTTACTTGTACAACACTTGTACAATACAGTATCTAGTATTTGTCTGTTTGCTTTTTAATTACAAACTATTAATATAACTATTTTTTTCTTCTTTTTTTCAGAGTGTTAACAAACATCGTCAGCATTGGAAATCTCAGTTTTTGGATGATAATGTTGTCATGGTAAGGTGTATGATATGATACTTTATTGTCAGACTGAGTCTGAAATGTTTGCAGTTATTCAACAAACAATCAAGGTACCATTAAACAGTTGCATACACTCAATCCACACAATATATCTTACAATCACAAATACAAAATTCCACACATTATACAATAGGCTCACATAAACATTACATTACACAGACATTAAACATTACACTCACATAAAACATACTTGTAAGTTACAATCCTGTAGTACCTTCAGTTACTGTACTTTTGATTTTTGATTAAATGATGAAAAAGTCTTCTCCCCACTTTAGCCCAAAATGGAGGATGAGGATGGATGGAAGAGGTTCTGCTTGGGTGAGAATGTTTGTCTTGACATCCAGCTGAAAGAAGAAGACAAAGTTAACCCGGGTCTTGATTATATCAAGGTAATAATAATAATTCCCCCTTATAAGATTATCAACACACTGTGATAATGGTTGTCAGTATAAGTAGATTACATTGAGTTACATTGAGTAGATTTATTATTACAAAATGTGAGCATTCTGCCATGATTTGATGTTCCTCAATCTCTTTTTATCAGACTGGCTTCCCACCTTTCTTAAGCATTGTCAGCAAACTAAACCAGGTAACTGCCATTTGACAGCAGATATGATTACAATTCACATATTAAAAAAACAGATTCTAATATTTAATTGTCGTTTCATTGCATTCCCTATTCAGTCAACCATTTCAGCTGTGCTTGAGTATTTAATTAATTGGTTTGAGGAGAGAGACTTTGTACCACAGTTGGTAAGTTCAATTTCAGTTGTGTCACTTCCAATATACATTGATATATTTAAAGTAAAGGAAAAATATATATAAATATGTATATTTTTGTCTCTAATAAATTATATGTTTTGCATTTTTTCCCTATAAAATGTAATGGTATTATTAAACTGTTTTTCAGTTTAGCTGTACATTGCACATTTATCTTCACAGGGCAGATGGCTTTATGCATTACTAGCATGTCTTGAGAAACCGCTGCTTCCTGAAGCACATTCCCTTATCAGACAGTTGGCAAGACGGTGCTCTGCAGTGCGTGCCAATCTGGTAAACACCTTTTGGTTTGCTCTGAATTAAAAGCTGGGGTATCATTATTTTCTCCCTGGCTTCCATTGCAGTTGCACAGGTGAAGGCTTGTTTGTTGACAGCCTAAAATAGGTTGCCTAAAATAGACTGTATATTATTTTTCTCTTCCAGGAGAGCAAAGATGATGATCGTTTGTCAGCTCTTAACTTGATGATTTGTATTGTTGCCAGGTAACTGACATGGTGCTGTTATAGCCAGATTTAGTGTTCCCTGAAATATGTGCAGGTGTCCTTTATGAAGTATAATCACACTCCTGTCTATTAAAGGTATTTTGAGCAAAATGATTTGGCTGACAAAGAATGAGAAGAACTTGGAAACAGATGGAAGAGCCTTCGTGAAGAAAATTCATGTGCGTGAAAGGAATCATGAGAGATTCTCAGGAGATTTTGTAAAAGACTATACAATATCTTGCCAATTGCATTGAGTTCCATGTAATATTTAATCTGTTACAGCTACAAATTACTGTCCTTTAAAGCCTTGCTATTGTCAAATAAATCTTAATTTCTGACATAAAATGCAAACATCTTTGGCTTCTTGGTATTTCATTGTCATGGTGTTGTTGTGGTTTGTCTGCTAAATAAAACCATGTCAGATTTATTAAAGAGCTCACTAAAAATTCTCCTTATTTTTTATTAAAAATTTTAGGAAAAATAAAGATATTTCCCTTGCAAAAAACAAAAACAAAATAAAAACCAAAAATGGTAAAAGTTTCAGCCAAAATGGTTAAATAACTCAGTAACAACAACAATAACAAAAGATGTAAAATAATATGTAAGATGTAAAGTAAAAAATAAAAAGACATCTCTCTTTCTAAAAGTGTCTTTTTCAGAATAATTCTGTAATTATAATTTTTATGTCACTTTTAACTAATATCACGTTGAAACAATACATATAAATATGGTATTTTCAAATATTTCACAAAAGAATGAGTATCTAGATATATTGATAGATAGATATGTAAATATCACAGATGTGACGACGAGAATCTGAAAGAGACGTTTGTAACCCTGTTATAAGTGGAAATGGCAAGTGTTATAGCAGCCATAGGAAAATCTGATATAACAAATGTTGCAGTGATTGGTTAAAAATGAACTTTGGAAAACAAAAAAATATTTACATCCAACTGTCTGACACTGAAATGAAGTTGTTTGTCATTTAACCGTGACCCTGTCAATCACAGGGGCGCCTCTTGCGCGCCACCTGTACAGGACCGCCCACGTGATCAGTGCTACGCGCCTTCATTGAGCCGAGCACGCGCATGACGCTCCACGCGCTGCTGGAAGACGAAGAGCAAGATGGCGGTGGCCGTGCGAAGTTTGCAAGACCAGCTGGAAAAAGCCAAGGAAAGCTTAAAGAGCGTGGACGAAAATATTCGAAAACTAACTGGCAGAGATCCGAGCGAATTAAGGTATTATTTAATGAAGCGTTTAAATCAGTAACGTTTGTATGAGGGGAAAATAAGCCAGGGCCTGTTAGCAAGCTTGGACTGCGGCTAGCTTTCAAGCTAAAGAATCACATGTGTTTCATTTCAGGGGTTAAAACAACGGTATATTACGCTGATCAGTTTTTATGTTTGTGCAGTGATATCTCTCAGCTATGTACATCATCCAGGCCTCCATAAATAAATATGCTAGAAAGCTAGCAGCAAGTTTGCAGTTTGTATTTGAAAGCACAATGACACGCCTCATAAAACCCATTCTCCGCCTTAATTCTTCATAATGAAGGCTGGTTTTAATTCTAGCCTCGGTATCGTTTTAATCATATTAAAAACAAGGTTCTATTCGAAGATTGATCTTTAGAGTTTAACTGTTTGCAAAGGTGGTGCATGAGTCCTGCAGGGGCTTCCTGCTTTGTTTGAATGGGAAGTGAGGTGTGTTATTAGTGAATTTGCTTTAAGAGCTTCGCCTTGGATAGCAGCGACACAAAACAGTAATGTAATTGTTTGTCTTATGAAAGTAACATGTTCAAGATACCCCATGTAGCTTTAGAAGTAAATTATTTGCAGCATATTGCTTGGACATGACTGGAAATACTTTCTTTTTAATAGCCAATAGGACGTGATTTGCTACGTGTCAGCTGGTATTAAGGGGGCGGGTCAGTCTCATTCTACAGAGGATTTGATTGGACAAAAATCTATTGTCGCTGTTCAACATGATTAAAAAAAAAAGAAATGAGACGGGCTTACAGCTTCAACAAAAGCATAAACCATCAATTATTTGATTCTGGAATTACTAAGTTATCTATATTTAGTGTTATCCGTGTCTGTGACTATATATTAAACTGACCAAGACTGTGATTGAGAAGCTTGTGTACGTAGCTAATCAAGAAGTCGTAGTCATTGTTGGGTCTGTTCTTTTATATAAAGGTATAATTATTAACTTTGCATCTTCCACCTTTTGCCTTTTCTAGACCGGGTCAAAATAGGAGACTTACTATCCCAGGCCCAGGTGGAGGTAGGGGGCGTGGAATCAATTTGCTGAGGTAAGAATCTTTTCTCATATTTACAAATGCTTGTAGTAATTTCATGCTTGATTTATTCTTAATGTCTGTCAACCCTTATCAGGCGTGGACTCTCAGATAGTGGTGGAGGACCCCCAGCCAAACAGAGAGACATCGAAGGGGCACTCTTGAGGTGAGGCATCGCTTACCAATTACCTGATTTCTAGATATGTTATGAAATAAGTTCATTTGTGTTTAGCATTTTTCCAAATGTATTTACAATGTTTATGCCAAACTAGGCTGGCAGGGGATCAGCGAGCCAGGAGAGATTCACGCCATGACAGTGACGCTGAGGATGATGACGATGTCAAAAAAGTATACACACTAAATGTTTTTTTTTCCCCACTTTCATAGATTCCACTTTCATAGATGTTTTTAACACATCCTTGCTCTTTTTTTTTTTTTTTTTTTAATCTACAGCCAGCGTTGCAGTCATCTGTGGTTGCTACCTCCAAAGAACGTACGCGTCGAGATCTTATTCAAGATCAGACAATGGATGAGAGAGGAAAGCAGAGGTACTGCTATTGACTTGGGCTTTGTCTGAAAAGCTTTTTTTTTTTTTCCACCACATATTTGCTTGAATGACAAATGACAAAAAAATACATACTATAACATAACGGTTTTATTTGCTTATTCAGAAACCGGCGCATGTTTGGCCTATTGATGGGAACGTTGCAAAAATTTAAGCAAGAGTCTACTGTGTCCACAGAGCGGGTGGGTATATGCTATGAATTAAAAGAATATGCTTTGTCCTATTTTTATTTTTTTTTTTTGTTTCCAGTGTGGAACATGGAACTTCCAATGTCTTTTATATATTTGTCTAGAATAAAGAATATTTATTTTTTTCATCTGGTCTTCAGAGCTGAATTGTTCCCAACCCATGTTATTTGTATTCAATTCAGGTTGAGATAGAGTCAGCGAATAGCGCATAACACAAAGTCAAACCACATCTAAAACAAAGTGCTGCTTTAATTTTAAAACTTCATGTTTTTTCCCCCATCCAGTTAAAAAGACGCCAAGAAATTGAGCAGAAATTGGAAGTGCAGGCAGAACAGGAGCGTAAAAAAGTTGAGAGTGAAAGGAGAGAGCTCTTTGAAGAAAGACGTGCCAAACAAACAGAGCTACGGCTTCTGGAGCACAAAGTGGAGCTCGCTCAACTGGTATGTCTCACAGCTG
This sequence comes from Poropuntius huangchuchieni, assembly GCA_004124795.1. NCBI lineage: Eukaryota > Metazoa > Chordata > Actinopteri > Cypriniformes > Cyprinidae > Poropuntius > Poropuntius huangchuchieni. The sequence continues at coordinate 17,067 of SCHK01319563.1, forward strand.
CAGGAAGACAGCAGCTCTTTTATTGTATACCTGCAGTAGTTTTATTTGAATAGACTGTTTTTGGTCTGACTTTTCCATGCATTATGGTGTTTTCATGTGTTTCAGCAAGAAGAGTGGAATGCACATAATTCAAAGCTCATCAAGTTCATTCGCACGAAGACCAAGCCCCCGATCTTCTACCTGCCTGGGCGAATGTGCTCCGCTACTCAAAAGCTCCTGGAGGAGTCTCAGAAAAAATTAAATGGTAAGTTTAATTTTGATAAGTTTGTTCCCTTTTTTTGATTGGCTTCTGTTTACACCTTGTTTACATGTGGTATTTACATTGTGTGGTCCAGAACATGGATTTATAGTGCAAATGCATCCTTACTATCTATCTATTTATTTATTTATTTTCATTTTGTTTTGTGAATTTATTTTATAAGTACAATGTTGGTTGCATTGATTACCTTTTTTATTCAGAAGTTGCCATCTGGTCTGTGACCAGCCGTTTAAGGGGGAAATTTTTTTTTTTGCGCACAGCTTTCAAAGCATACTCGACCGTGGTTGAGTACGGACGGAAGAGCTCGACACATGCGCAGTACTACTTACTTGACTTGCATTCTGTCTGAATTCACCTTGTGCATGCGCTGTTGTACGCGGACCCTCCTGATGAACAAAATGACCTAATGCGGATGGCCGAAGTATACCTGGGCCTTTAAGTTTGAAGCCCTTAAA
>SCHK01319571.1:0-18923 GCA_004124795.1 Poropuntius huangchuchieni
TTTTTGTTTACATAATATATGTGTGTATACTGCGTATATTTGTTGTGTATATGTAAATACAAACATATGCATGTATATATTTAAGGAAATTGTTATGTTTATATATTAAATATATTAATATATAATATAAAATTTAAGAATATAAATGTATATACATGTAAATATTTTCAAAATATTTACTGTATGTTTGTGTCTTTTATATATACATAATAAATATACACAGTACACACATATTATGTAAACACTTTTATTTTGGATGCGATTAATCGTTTGACAGCACTAATATACATATATATATATATATATATACACACACACACACACACACGTAAATACATGTACATATTTTTAAAATATACTGTATGAGTGTTTATTTATATATACATCATAAATATACCCAGTGCACAAATATATGTTATGCAAACAAAAACTTATTTACAATTAATCATTTAAACGCACTTATATATATATATATATATATATATATATATATATATATATATATATACATTAACAGTGATTTATAGGTTTTTGTTTACTGTTAGTTCATGATACTTGCATTAACTAATGTCACAAATTGAACCTTATTGTTGAGTGTTACAGAAGGTCACAGGTTATATTTTCTCAGAGTGAAATAAAAGTTGACCAGAAGCAGGTGTGACTGCACAGTCAAAGAGATAAAATACCATCACTTTTAATACAATATCTCCCGGCTTAGTACCAGGAATCACACCCAAAAAACAAAATGGTGTCAGAACAGCCCCAAGCCAGAATCTTCGCAACAACAAGAGAGGTGATACCTTAGAAACTGAAAACAAGTCAGTGTTGTCATTTACCAAAAGGATGAAAGGCACTTTTGCGGTGAAAGGATCTGAGCTCAGAAGTTTGTATGCTTTAGCAAGCGAGGGATTACTTATGTAAAATAACAAGGGGAGGTGTCAGCACAGGTGCCTCTCGCTGTTGAGAAGCTCCACTGGCCGAGGTCCAGACACACTCACGCATCTGCAGCTCCCCTCCCTTCCTCTGCGTGTCAGCGCACAAAGCCCATGGGCTTTCTGACAATGAGAGCATCGCTGTCGCACCAGGAGAACACCTCGAAAGCAAACACGGTCATAGCTGGCCACAAAAGCGACCAGGGAGCACTGCACTTTTATGCCCCTGAGTGCCTTGTTAGGGGCACAATGACTTGCAGGCCTGGACAGCAGGTGTTACATTAAAGCGCTGCTCTGATGTATTGTGGCCGTCTATTCGCACTACGACCTGTATTTGCTTTCTCTTTGACTTTGCAATCACACCCAACAAAGCATTGTTTTTGAGAGCACAGGAAAGTGCAGTGATAAGCTTTGTTTTCAATTATATTTATAGAGATTGAGATTGCTCTTCTTTTTTTGTTTGCTGAAAACCAAGCCACTCAGTTTCTGTTTGCCTTTTTTTTTTGTTTAAAGATCATGTTTATATGAGAGAGATTTCCACTTTAAAGTCAGATTCACAGCTATTGTTTACATTTATATTTACAATTATATTGTAAATAGGGGTCGTAATATATTTTGTTTTTGAAATAAGTCTCTTACAAAATTACAATAAAATTAAAATAACTGTTTTCTATTTCAATTTAATTCTATTTCTATTGCAATTTAATTCAATACATTTTTTACTATCACATTTGCTCTATTTAATTCAGAATTTTTTTTAATTGTTCAAAATATTTGACCTATTTGAACAGTAGTATTTATATATGTGTATAAATATGTGTTAGTATCTCATTTTGTGAAACTATTTTAAATAGTTATATGCATTAATTCATTACCTATTTATATATTAGGACATTCATTCATTCATTCATTGATTGAAGGCCAGTAGATGGCAGTATGCTCCACTGCATTTCTGTTTTGCCAGCATTGTCTTACAATATCTACATCCTGCTTTTCATAGTCATTTGGAAAGCCGATGACATCTTTGACTGCAGCAGGATTTTAACTACGTACATGTCACAACAAAGATGCACAGCTGTCTCTGCTTGACATAAATATGTACAAATATGCTTCTGCACAACTGCCATTCATTGCCTCCTTTTCTGCTCAATCATCTCAAACACGGTCATCGATTTAAGCTGCGATGTCAGCCGTACACCCTTGAACCCTTGAACTCCATAGCAGCTGACTTGCTGCTGGTGTGTTATGAAAAGCAGGACATCTTTGCTGTTTGTGACCTCAGAGGGCACATGCTTGGACTGGCTGGAGAACCGCGTTCTCCTAAAAAAAAAACCAAGAGGGGTCATGTGACAACAATTCTGTCATCGTGTGATAAAGCCCTCGCAATCCTCTCTTCTGCTTTCCTATGAGTTAATGTTTGTGCCCAGACCATGAGAGACAAGGGATTGCCATTAGAAACGAGAACATGTTGATAATTGCCATACACATATCCTGCAGCGCCGCTGAGCTCTATCTTTGTAGAGGCCGTTTGCAGAATTAGGGGTGAGTCGGAGGCGTTAAAGCTTGGGATAATGAGAAGGCAAACAGGATTATTGACAGAGACACAAAGAGAGCTTTAGAGGTGTCTCCACCAGCTGTGTGAACGTAGCACACACTCCCAATGCACTGGGAGGTACGTAAGATCAACACAGATATGGCTGAAGCTGTTAACCCTGTCACGTTCAGACGGATTCTTAGCTTTAAAGCTACATCAGTATCTTCATGGAATCATATGACCTAGATATAACCATTAACCTCATTTTTAGGGTGCTTTATTTGAATGAGCCATCATTGTCTGTTAATTGGCTTTCATTGGTGACCCACTTTTTGCCTGTGAGGCTTCAGCTCCCTGTTGTGCATCTCCAGTCATGTGTCCAATTGTGCAGTGAAGGAGGGAGGAGGGACAGTGCGTCTCTCCAATTTGCCGATTGGATAGTTGCACCATTTCTAATTACCCTCCTCTTTGGGAGCGCCAAGGTGTCACCGACATGCTCACTTCACCCTGTCATTTTTTTCCCCATCAGTAAACGCCTTCCCACCCCATTATTTTGCATCTCATTTGATTGCAGACAGGGGGCACTGTCCGCCTACACTTCTGCACACCTCTTTATATGTATTCAAATGGATGGACTTTACGATTTGGAAGAGTCGCGCGAAGATTTACTTATCGCTAAGTGGATGATATGTAAGTTCGCAAATGGTGCGAGGACATCTGCTTCTGAATCTCTTCTCCTAGAGTACCGGCTGTTCAAATTCCTGGAAGCCTCCACCAATCAGCAATGCAAACACAAGCAAATTTCTCTCCTTTGTATCAGGCAAATCATTTGTCTGTCCTAGCAGTTTTCACCAAAAATGCTTTGTGTACCGAGGCAGGCTATTGCGTTCTGGCGTACTTGGGAGGATTTGGGAGTTTTAAAGTGTGTAAGAGAAGATTATGAGGACGTCTTGCTGGAGAGGCAAAGAAAATGAAAAGAAAGCATACATTGCTGACCCCCCAAAACTAATTGAGTGTCTAAAACAACAAGGTTTCCCAGGGGGACTTGACTTCTTGTTTTATAAGTGTTAGCTAACATCATCTTGACAGCACGCAAACACTGATCCTTCAGTGACCATGTCTAGACCAGCACAACTTTTTAGGCCCAAATTCATCTCGTGGGCCCGGTTTCACAAATGGGGTTTAGCTTAAGCTAAGACTAGGCCTTGATTAAATTAAGATATTTAAGCAACTTTTACAAAAATGCCTTAGAAGAAAACATTACAGGTGTCCATTTTGACACAGAACAATGACACTGATATATTTTAAGATATGTCAGAGCAAGATATTTTCAGTCGAGACAGCTCAAACATGCATTTTAGTCTGGGACTAGCTTAAGCCTTGTCTGTGAAACCGGGGTCTGGTGTTTTAATCCTGATTTCCAGTGCCGAAACGTTTCACACAATGCAAATTTTTATATTAAAAATAATAAGCCTTTTTTTTTTATAATTTATGTACATTTGGGTGTTTTGTTACATTTTAAACCCAAAACACCTAAATATGCATAATTGATGATAAAAATATTAGGAATAAAACTATTTAAATTAATTATAATATAATAAAATAACTTCTCTGTTGTTGTTGTTGTTTTTTTTACATTTTGTTTATTTGTACAGAAAAACATAAATGTAGCGCTTGCTGAATGTATAAGTACTTGTGTTTTTCTGTAAAAAAAAAAAAAATTATAGATTCTATGGTAATTCATACTTTTTACAAAAAATCCATACATTTTCCAATAAAATTGTAATACAGTGTTACTTCGCAGTATATTTTTTGTATATGACAAGGTTACAATTTTAGCTGTAGCTGTCATTATAGCACTTTTTTTTTTGTAAAAGTGCAAACATTTTTAACCGTAAGTTCACAAGGGATAAAAATACGCCCTAACATCCCAGTATGTCTATTAGTGACAGCATAGGTGAGATCAGAAGCAATGTTTCCTTCACACGGTAAGGTATGTTTGCTCATCTTTGATTTTCAACAGCAAACAGTTATTGTTTTTCTGATGACAAAGGAATAAAAATGATTTTGAGTCACGCAAATGTATGTCATAGATGCCTCCTCCTCTGTTGCGCTGTACACAATAGCCTCTAGCTTGATAGCTCCGCTTAATCTTGCTCATGAACAAAAATTTAATTGCTAACAGTCAATATTTACCCGACTAACAGCTGAGCCTCTTTAAAACGCAAAGTTTAGAGTGATGTTTTATATTAGCAATCAGATTGCTAATGGCAGCAAGGGTGTTACTGCTAAAGAACAGAGAAAGCCTAAGGATTCTCCTTCTCACACATGCTGTCACTTGAACAAAAGAGTTGTGTGCTCTCTCACTCTTGTGCTCATAGTGTATACACAAACACACAACACAAAGACCAATAGGGGCAGAAGCTATGAGAGTAATCCAAAGAGCAAACATGGGTGGGGAGCAGGAGAAGTGAGCGAAGCCATGAGATTGGGGAGAGGCTAGAGATGTATGTTTCTACTGGCTTCACCAAGCTTATATCTAGTCAGCCTTCACCAAAAGTGTTTTCCAGGTCAGCGTTTGATTGATTTAGATTAACACCATTAATAAATAGTTAATTTTGTGTCAATATTTTCTTCTCGCTGTTAAGCAGAAGGTAAATATGAATAAGTGATTCATCCCAGAGACTGCCACCTGTCACTAACAGTACTATTAATACTTTTCTCTCACGAAGAGGGACTAAGAGTGTTTGTATTATCTTAGGATCCATTTTCAACAGCTTTCACTTCTAAATTATTGTTTTTGCTGCAAAATTTCTGATTCATACACGCATTTTGGTAAGAACTAACCTGCATACACCTTGTTCTCGAGCTAAAAGCTTCAACGAGCTAAAAGTGACCACTGATGGATTTATTATTTATAGATTTGTGTGTGCTTTGAGTTCACAACATGCTTTTTCAATCATCTTAGTGCACGAACAGATTGTTTGTCATGCATGTTTTGTACACTGACAGGATGTCAACTAAGCCTGCACTTTAGACACCCAGCGCTAGTCTACTCTTGTGACACAAGGATGTTTGCTGGTTCAATCCGGATGAGAATGAAGAATTGAAGGAGACAAGCTGTTGCGTCAGTTGGGGGATAGAGCAACTTACCCAACTCGTACTGCCCTTTGGCTAATTTATAAACGAATCTCACTGGCCTAGAGAACATGACCTATAAGAGCATGTGATGCGTTTATTTTATTTTGCACCTTTGCACTGGAGCTTGAAACATAATCAGTGTTTTAAACTTAAAAGTTTGATCATGGCCGCTCTTTTTGTACTAGTTCATAGTGTTTCATAGTAACTGGGATATCATTCATGGTGGTTTAATTATTAAACTGCTGTATAAGACTTTAATGACCCTTAATTTTTATTGAACCTACCTTGATTCTTGTTTTGAAACTGAGCGATTCTAACTGACTAATTCTCCTTGTGGTTTATGGGTGCTATTTTCCTTTTTTTTTAGACAGATGGAAACAGCCATGCCCATGCAAATAAGCAAAATGTGTCAACCAACCACTGTGCATTCAGTTAGCAATGCTGTTGAAAGAGGTAAGGAATAAACTAGCCAAATGTAATGTCCTGTGGTATGAGCCAATGTGCCAGGATTCTAAAATATCCATAACCCTTGATTGTGTATCAGTTATATTTTAATGCACCAAAGATGGCCAAGTCAACCACAGTCAGCTCCACCCCCGTTCTGGTCTAATATCAGGTGTTGAGATTTTGAGGTCACATTCTCAGTCGTTCTCGATATCCATCAGTGTCAGATTCCAAACCAAGCTGCACCTGACCTGACATGCCTTGCATTTGGTGTGGAAGATGACAAGATAAAGACCTTAACCATATACAAAGGTCACTGAGAATATGACCTCTTTCAGAATTGTTATCCATGTTAGTTGGGAAACTGTGCCTAATTGAAGAGGAAAAAACTTAGTCAGCATGTCTAAAAGAGTAAAAGAAATACCCGACTGCTTTGTCTAAACCAGAAGGAAGATTAACAAGTAAAGTGGGAAACAAAAGACCATGTTAAAAGACAAGTAGAGAGGTATTATACTGTATGTTTCCCTGTTTGCTCGCTGTCACTTTCACTCTCTAGTGTTTTTAGCTTGACCCGAGTGGGTCTCGTTTCCTTTGTTCTTGCGTTTTTTGTTAATCAATGGTGAAGAGGTTGTGTAATTGGATTCCTTTGTCATTGGTTTATGCAAGTGATTGACATAGTGCTGTTTATTTAGCGAAAATTGTGTGCCATGTCAATGACAAAATGTGTGGACACGTTGAAGTTCAGTTTCAGCAGAAAGTTTCATGGTTGATTTCGCTACTAAAGTACTATTCTTCTATAGAAAGGAATGTGTTTTCATGCTTTGTTCAGCCTGTCAAAAGGTTAGATTTTCTATAAGATAATGAAGCGTGTTGGTACAACGTGCCAAATGTGTGAATGTATCAACCTCCGCTGAAATTTTAATTGTTTCTATCAGTCTTAGTTGACTAGACCTTACCATGTGTGCATAATTCTACATTTTATTTATTTTAGTTTAGTTTTAAATACATTTGTTCTATTTTAGTTTTATCTTATAAAATATATTTAATATTTTAAATATAGAATAAATTTGTTTAATAAATTGAACTTGTATATGAGTCCAAATTTCCCTCCACATTTTAATTTAGAATGACACGCAGACTTAGAAATCTCTGCTAAATCTCTACTGACTCAGTACAAATACCTTTTTGATTTTTGTCTCATTGTTTTTGACATGGTTTTGAACATCCAGAACATCTAACAAAAGCTAACAGCTACAGAAACACTAGAATCCAGACTGTCTTTTTGTGTTTGCTACAAAGTAATCAAATTTGCTGTCTTGGGTGGCAGACAGTTATCTGTGCCATCAGAGAACAGTCTGTAAACTGGCATCTCATTCTCAGCGCTGATTCCACTGCCTGCAGCATATTTCCCTTTTCATGCAACCATCTGATATGTTTTACACTTCTAAAGAGTTCTCAGAGTTACCGTATTTTGCCGTTTTTACCATTTGATGGTTTGCATTTCGTGTGAAAGGATGGTAATGGAAAAATTGTTTTGCGAGGTTTAAAGATTAGATTCAAACTTTGGTTAAAAAAGTTAGGCAATCATATTTCCATTCTATTGTTGCTATTTTGATGAGTTTAAAAAATGATACTAAGAAACCACCTGAAGCTGAAAATAGCAGTCAGTGAGAAACCTGGATTCATACATTTAACTATAATTTTGCTCATTTGATGTGTAGAATTTTATGTGAGGTCTTGGCAACTGCAGCAGCTTATATAAGAAAGCCCTTCTTGCTTCAGTAGCTGTTTCTTTTGTTGTTTGTCTTTAAGCCATACCAAACACACAAATAATGATCTGAATAGCATTTGAAGTAAACGCACGTCTGTGACAGAAACAACATTCTTCTGCTCTCTTAGGGCTTTTCAGACTCATTTAGAGTGGTCTAACCTCGGCATCTTTGTTTGCGTAGCCCTTCTGCTAATATACAGCCACCCACAGTACTAAAAATGAGGCCTATTGAAACACATAAAGGTATGAGAAAGATAATGTGTTCACTGGCACTGATCATGACAATGACAGCTCGACCTGTCACTAATCTTGTGACCTTTCAAGCGTTCTTCGCATACCCACCATTCCTGCAGCGTTTCAGTGGTGTCCAAGCACGACAGGTAAAAGGTGTTTCGCCCTTCATTCCGAGTCTGAACGCAGACGTCTGTGTGAATTTCCACTTTATCTGTTTTGCATGGCTGCTCGTCAAAGATAGATACATTGATTTAGATGTAATACAGTGTGCTCCCGTTTATCTTCTGAATCTTACTGGTATATGTAATCTTAACTTGTTTACCCCCTCATTACCTCTGGAGGAAGTCAAAACAAACTTCAGGGCACGAAGGTCAGCTACACAAGACTGAGCAGAAAATCACCAGCTGAGATTCGGGTTTGTTGTTTAACTTTAATGTCGATGAATGCTCAGAAACCAATGGCTTTAAGAAATAAGTAAATACTGACAAATTTTTTTTTTTTTTTAATCCCTTATTTTACCAGGATAGTCCCATTGAGATACAATATCTCTTCTTCCAGGGAGTCCTGGCCAAAATGGCAGCACAAAAAATTTCACAATAAAACAATTTCAAACACATAAAACAAACAAGACATATGCCCTACATTCAAATGATTACAAATGTATTGTTTAAGTACATGTTATTACTGCTTTAACTTTATTAGCTTCACTTTAGAAAGTTTTATTGATATTTAAAGCGTTTTCTTGTATAGCCACTAAACAGACCCACTTTTTTGTGCATCTTGTCAACATGAAGCAGTAGACACCTGTTCTCACCAAGGTGCCATATCAGCTCAGGACAGCTTTACATAAGCCAGCAAGGATGAGCTTCAAATCACCTGTAAAGACTCTCTGAGCATTAACTGAGGAGCTTAATCCTCTAGTTTGCCTTCCATCGCAGGCTTAGGGCACTTACAGCGCCACAAGTTGGCATTGCTTTTGGCCAGAGGCCGCTGGAAAGTACATTTGTACTTTGTCAAATTCAAATTTTGTTTGTGCTAAACTCACACTAGATCTGTCAGATCTTTGTACATGGAGAAATCTGTTTTCCATGTTGTTTTGTCTTGTGTGTCTAATATGCAGTGAATTTTGTGCAAAAGCAGTTTGCTAATGTAAGAAAAGTGCTTGATTTTCTTTTGGTCCATCTCAGTTTCTAATGATTTTATATTTTATTTGCATCTACTTGGATTCCAGAACATTGCCCTCATTCCTTTAACGTGCCATATTCGGTGATAAAACCGAGTGCGTATGCTGCTAACCTGAACCTGTGAGTTGTCCAGTAAGCCCACAGGTGGACGTGGCAGATGACTCACGAATCCAATCTACTTTAGTTTTATTTTTATTTTCCCGGTGGATCTGGCTAATTAGCATTACAGGCTTTGCTTGGCAAAGCGTGCAAAATGACAAACAAGGTTGTATTGTGCTCCTCCTTTAGCCAGGTAATCACTGTTCGATGGTCTTATCCCTTCTGTCTGTCACTGGTGGCCTGATCTTCCATAAGCTGTATTTGTCAAACTAAACACTTGATCTGTGCACAGGCATCAGCTGGAAGTGAGGTCTCGGAAGGCAGAGAATCTCAATCAGGATTTTAAAGAGGACAAATGAATTAGCCAGGGGCTTTGCAGTTGCTTTTTCCAGGCTAATCCCAAGATCTTCTCTCACAGTTTATGGGATTGCCAGCCTTTCCTGGGAGCAACATTATAAGTGACAGAGGTGATTCTGGAAGGCACGAGCCTCAGGTTCTGTCACCAATACTTACTATCCATTTAAACTTAACATGACATTTGCACTTCCAATGTCGTTCTTCCTTGCTTTGTTTAATATGGATAAACAATAACTTGTCATAGAAATTACACCCTTATTTGTCCAACACCTCCATGGCTTTGCAGTAACCGTGTTCAGCCAGTAGAGGGGATTGGCACTCTAGATGGTTGAAAACTGGCAGGCATTCTCCTTTTCTTACACACAATACCTTGTCTATTTGAATAGACCTGTCCCTATTCATTAAACCAAAGTACTATCCACTCCAGACAGCCCCTGTTGAGTCTTTTCTGTCAAGTCTTGACTTCATTCATTTGTTATTTTGGTAAAATAAACTGAATATGTGCTGTAGTTACAGAACTGGTACAAGTGAGGTAAGCATAAACAGTGTCTCGAGCTTAAACAAATTGGTTTTCCACTTCTTTAAATGACTAATGCCTTTAAAGGAGTGCTGATGTGGGAGTTGGACATGTGGAAGGAAGGAATCTGTTGTTGTAAACTGAATTTCGTCACTAAGATGCTATGTACTCGAGGAGGTCCCCTCAAGACCAAATGCTGCACCTTGGTCTCAAAACAAGCAATGCCTAATTGCGTGCCTGGTCATGTGACTAAGGAATCTGATCTCTTTCCTTTGACCTGTACAGTTGCTCTACTACTGGTAAAATACAGAGTTAAGCAGACTCGGCTACTTTAATCATTGATTGGTCGCTTGATAGGTCATGTGTATGCTGCAATAACCCTCTCGCTGGTTGGTTTATTCGTTGCAGCACTTCCTGCATTTCCTTTTGGTCCTGTGCACACACTCTAGGATGCCGTGTTAAGATTGGGGGCTTGTGAAAGGGGCAGCCCATGGTGTTTTAACAGCTGATTGGCTCTTTAGACCCAACAGAAACTCTGTTGAGAGAGCAGAGGTGGAGTATTGAAGTGCACAAAGGCGTATCACGCTTTCGAAAACTAATTTGCCATCCAGAACCTGCACTTTCTGCACACACACAGGTTCACATGCTAAGCCATTAGTTGGCCAACAAATGTGATACAACAATGAGGTAATGTGAAGACTATGCATGTGTAGTCCTCAAATCCAACCGCAGCAGTTTTAATAATCATATCCTGTTTTTTGGGGGGGGTTTTTGAAAATCTTTGTATTCCAGTGAAGTACGTAGTTGGAAACAGATCAACATTGTTCACTTTGTGAAGCTTTGTTGTGATTGGTTAAATAGCCTTTTATAAAAATTAGGCCCAAATTTGAGCTTGTTTGTTGCCTGTGTTCTTCTGCCATCGCAGCACACTATATATATCAACCTCACAGGCCTCTATATAATCCGATGGATAAAAGATTAATCCATCCACCAAACTCTAATCCGCGGTATGTATATTATACAATTATTAATTTTTATTGGTCCTTTTATCCAAAGCCACTCAGCAATGTTGGACCCCAATTTTCTACAGTTGGGTTTATGTTTTATTGGAGTCAACCAGATGTACCTTTTGATCAAGGGATACCGCCTTCAGTTGGACCCTTGAATCTCCCAATTTGGCCTTCCTCCTGAAGCCCACCCTCTTGTCTAAGATCAGTCAACCCCCCTCAGTTCCAATGCAGCAAGACCACAAACAACTCCATCTTGAGGGATTATGACTTTGTTTTTATTCCAAAGTCACTGAAAGTACAAAAAGCAACTTAGTCTTGACAGCATTTATGCCTGCTGCAATGGGCAGGTGAGGCACAAAAAGGGCTACATGTGGTGCCCCTCCCATTTCAGTCGCCCCCTTTTTTTTTTTTTTCCTTTTCTCGAGAGTGTTGGCGGGGCCCTCTGAATGCAAAGCTGTCCAGTCGCCCCAGCGGATCTGGCCGCATGTGGATCGAATCAGAATTATCCACTAATTGACTATTTACTGGGCTCCAGAAAGGCCATAATGGACTTGATATTAAATCTCCTCAAAGTATTTAAAACGTGCTTCTGAGTGCTCCTTCGAAGAGCCGATTCCAACGTTTTACAAGGAGGAGTGACTTAAGCTGCTGGGTCAGAGAGTTGCCTTGCCAAGGCGGCTCTCAGACGGGATTTAGGGACGACAGTGGGAAGCTGCAAGTGGAGGGCAAGGGAGATCTCCTCCAATGAGTTCCAGATGCCCCCCAGTCCCAATGTAGATAGATACTACAAGCTGGAGTATTCTATGAGAGGCTTAAACCTGGCTCTGTTTTAATGGAGATAGACGACTTTTTATGTGGAAAGTTAAATCGCATGAATCTTATAGGTCTAGTTTGTCTTTTTATGTGCTACCAAAGCTTTGGTTTAAAAAAAAAAAAAAAAAAAATGCCGGCTAAGTTTTGATCAGATGACAATGAGGGCTCTTTTTAAGTGATCCTAGATTTATCAGATGGGATTTGGTAAGGGAGAGTGTTTCAGTTTTTAAAAGCATATTAAAGTACCACATGACACTTCCTGTACTTGAACCCAGTCAAAAACAGAACAGCACTCCATTGAAGTTATGTATGATACAATGGCTATTTACTTCGTGCTCATGTGTCCTATTACTCTGTTGGTATTTTATGGGATTCATTCTTGGACTGTGTATCGCTCATGTAAATCAAAATGTTTTTTAGAGCATTTCAAAGAGCCAGAATCTGATGTTCTCATTTCCTCCCTTCCCTTTAGATCTGTTTGGTTTCATCAGCAGTCCAGTTCTCTACAATCAATACCCTGGGACCCATTTGGAGGAATCAACTGCATTTCCCATTTGCCTTTTAATGTCCCTTTTATTTTTATCACAACAAGGTAATATTTTTTATGACTGTGTTTTTCCCTTATGTTCTGAGAAACCTGCTTTATACAAATCAACACATTTTTTACTTGTTTGTAGTTAAATAAAGTCACAAAAATCACACGTTGCACTTCTGTTCATCAATGAATTAAATGAAAACATAGTTTAGGTGATACTCTCATCCAATGTGAGTTTAAAAAAAGTCCTTTAGTTTTCATGTGAAAACATTATAACATATATGATAGCATATTCATTATAGAATTATGGATTATTATTATAACTATTATTTCATATATTGTAACATATTTCTTGTGATGCACCATTTAAAAAAAAAAAAAAAAAAAAGATATGTCCAATACAATATTCCACAATTACTTTTCCACAATTAATTTTTTTTTACTTAATTATTTTTCTTATGGCTGGTAGCTGATGTTAAAATAGCAATTGTTTTCTAATAAATTTGTTCTTAAAAACATCTTTAGATATTAATTAGACAATTTTAGTCAGAACTTATGAATAACAGCATGGCAACAAAGTAAACATGTCTCAACAACGCAACTAAACATCATCCGACGGTCCATAAAAAAACACATCTGGAATTTTAGCATCGAACACTTTCAGGTGGGTTGAATTTTGAGTGTTTTCTATAGATCATTATTTTAGATTTTAGATTTAGTCTTGTTAATTAGCCATCCTATATTTGCTTTCTGCAGTCTGTTCATACAGGAGGCCTTGGAAACAATGCTACATAATGAACTCATCATGGGAAATTAAAAAAGGTACAGTTTATTCAACATGTGCAAAAACTGAGATACCTATGGATATAATTAGTCACATGCTGAATTAACTTTCTTTTTTGTCAGTTGTCCCATTTTAAATGATGTAGTGCGAGTAAACACCCTTAACACATCCTGTTTCATTCATTAGAACCGCAGCGCTTACCAGTGATACACCATTTTCTTTGAGTTTGACTTGTGGCTGCCTGCCCGCAAAGGCTGTTTTACATTGTCGACCTCTCAAGGATTTCAAACCCAGCCATTTGAGTTTTGGACTTCAGATGAGTTCTCTGTTCTTCTCTGTTTCTCTCCTAATGATCGTTCTTTAAGCTTCCATCTGGTTGCAAGGAATTCTCTGATGTCGCAATGCGCTAATTGAACAAATTTGGACAATGATTTGGTGCCAGACTCACAACTCAAACACTTCTCTTCTAGCATATATTGTTAAACCGGACAGACACAGTCCAACGAAAATGACGGAAAAGCAAAGGAGCCAATTCAAGACCACTGAGCTGAAGATTTCAAGATTATTTTCTGACGAGATGGGATCTGGAGCAACTTTACCACTTCACAAGTTGCTTGGAAACAAACTGTGTACAAGGACATGAAAAAAGAATCCAGCACTACTTATGATGAAGGGAATTTTAATACTTTAGAAGTACCAACGTGTAAAGTGTTTTCTGAGCCAGCTTTAATCTGAGCTGCAAGTCTGGTATGCATTTTTTTTGCCACACATATTTTTATCGTTTGATTATAGGGTCAGGTGTTTTAATATTTAATAGCTCAAGTTGCATTACAAAGATTGCATAGCATCAGTACATTAGCAAATTTCATTTAAATGTAATATATATATAAAATGGAAAAAATACATTTTTTTTTTTTTGTTTAAAACTTTATTGCAATAACAGGAAATAATAAGGATCTCTTAATAACACCCAGAAAATTACTCCAACCAATCTTTGGGCTTGGCACAGGTTTTGCACACTCTAACATTTGAAGAGGAAAAAGGCAGCCTTAGTAACTAAGTCTGTTTAGGTTAACTAACAACTAAACTTTTCAATATAATCCATTGACTCTTTTTTCATTATGCTCCTAATACACGAAATCTCTCAAGAGTAGCATAATTTCGATTGGCACACACATTTTGTGCTTCACACATAAAGTCGGCACTGAAAAATTTCATCTTAAAGGGACAGTTCACCCAAAAATGAAAATTCTTTCATTTACTTTCCTTCATGTTGTTCTGGTATGACTGAATTTTTGAGTGAACTATCTCTTTAATGCCAACAACAGTGCATTAGGTATGCCGTTTGTGCTTGGCTTTACCACCTGCGCATGAACTGCAACACTAGTCGTATCTCAAATTCAAATAAATACACAGTGCCACAAATTGTAGGCTTCCTATACTATTAGGCTAAATAGATTTATGGCTTTGCTTTACAATTTAGCATCATGGCTGTATGTAAAAATAATCTCATTGCAGTTGTTGTTCAGAGAGAGTTTGTTGCTCTTAGCTGAAGAGGAATATAGTTGTAGATAGTGTTGTGGGTAACTTTTTAACTGTCAGTCCAGTGCGGCCCAACGCTGCTGAGCCCCGTTTGGTATTGATAGGGTGGTTCTCGTGTTGAAGTGGGGCTATGGGTCGGATAGCCTGTGAAATCCCTTTGTGAACGAACCGGCGACCCAGGCTTCCTATGAAACAGTGAGGAATGTGCTCTGTCACGGGGGGCAGGGCCGGAGGGGGAGGAGGATGCTGAAGATGGTGTAGGTGGCAACACCCGCTGTGTAGTAAACGTGACTAGGTCGGGAGGTGCTGGATGTGGACGCTGCATGGACGGTGAGTGGTGGGGAACCACAGAGGCAGCGGAGGCTGTGCTGTTGAAGTGGGCTGGAAAGGGCTGGTATGGCATAGCCTCCACAGTTTGCATGCCGTAACGAGGATACGGCTGAACTGACGCCCACATATTGCAGTTCAGGGAGGGGGCTGGGAGGTCATCGGCACCTACTGCGCCCCCTGCCTCTCCCTCCATTCCTCCATACATGCATGCCTCTCTAGAGCCCAACGCATCGCTGCAATATGGATGGGACAGCAGGGGTGGATCATAGGAAGGAGGGGAGCGGAAGTAGTGCTCATCTGAAACTGCAGAGGCTGTTGTGTCAAGATAGGGGCGTTTGCATCCCAGCTCCAAATGCCTTGTGTTATCTAAAAGAAAATATTGAATACACATACATTGAAAACAATAAATAAATATGAATACACAAAGTTTGGAATTTAATCAAATTTTAAATCATTCATAAAAAAAAAAATGCAACTAGTCATAATTTATGTCAGGATTAGGGATGTACCCATGCCGATAATCTTATGAGTGTTATTATGTTATATTATATTATTAATAACCAAAAAAAAATTATACTGCCTAAATTCACTTTGTAGCTTTAAATTATATTATATTCATCAAAATTTTATTGATTTTAATCAATTTAAATGTTAAAACTCACACAGGCTGCATTTAGTTAATCAAAAATACATTAAATTGTGAATTTACACAACAGTTTTATAATGCAAAGTCTAAAAATGGAAAATGAATAAGATTGACATTATATTTATTAATTTAATTATTAATAATTAACATTGCTAATTATTAAGTTATTAGCGTTTTTAAGTATAAATTTAAGTAAACGTTAGATGACTTAAAGGAAATCTAAATGTAAAAATACAGGAAATGAGCACAGCTGATATCGCATATATAAAAACTGACCGATGCACATACATATCAACCAATAACCTATCTTATACTAATATTGTGCATCCCAAGTCAGGATTCATGTGTTTTGGCAAATAAGGTGGTTGCTATAGCCCTGTACCTCTGTGCTTGAAGCAGTGGTAAAGAAGGCTGGATTCCCGGCTAGATGGGAAGGAGTTAGAGAGAGCTTCCTGGGAATCAGAGTTTGGTAGAGGGATGCCACTCTCGTACTGATAGTGAGAAACCACCTGTGGATGGCTACTCAGCACACCTGCACCCAGTTTTCCTGACAGATGGCCATGTGATGAGATAAGCCGCTGCCGGACCATGTTCTTAGAAATTACAGGGTAATCTTTCCTAGGAAAAGGGGCACTTGATCAGTAAGATATCTATTTGGTACATTATGCAGCATTTTTTAAATGATAATCTTACCCTTGAAGTCTGGACACGCGCAAATCACCCTCATCGCTGCCACGGAAACCTTTGGCAAAAGGATTGTTCTCAATTTTTAACTGGGTGATCTATAAAAAACAAACAAGTTAGTAATTGTAATGTTTATTAAAAACAAGTGCAGGTGTGACATTATTGTGGTTCTGTTGGTACCTTATGGTTCTGATAGGATGTAACAGAGATGAAAGCTGTCTCATGGAAGACGTGAGTGCAGTAGGCCGTGTTCTTAGAGCCAAAGGCATTGTTTTCATCAGCCTTCACGATGTGTAACCTGGGCTGGTATTTGTGCATTGAGTTCAAGATGATCTGAGAACAGAAATGCAGGCCTACATTAGGATATAATATCAACAAAAAACAAGACCTTTTCCTTTTTTGTAGTTAATTCTATTGAATGTATATTTTCATACAATTTCAACATACATTATTAACATACTGACAGCACTTGACGCATGAAGGACTTTAGATATGTACATATGTTGACGAATCCTACTAGGGTCACAGAATATTAAATTGGGTTGAATTTATTGTATTTGATCTACTTTTACATTCATTTTTTATATAAATTTATGAATAATATATTTATATAAATGCTAATGGTTAGGTGTATGTGTATGGGTTGGGGTAAGGGTTTTATTAAATATATATATATTTGTAGCACTGGCTGTTGTCAGACTCCTTGTGCAAACAAAAGTCTCAATGGATTATTACAATTAATGGCAAAATGAATGTTTGGAAATGAAACTACACACACTAAAGCTAAAGATGGAAATAACTGACATAAACCCATTTTTTTTAGCTTTTTAGCTGGTGAAAATACTAGTGTTCTAACAATTATGGCCACCAAAATATGTGTGTGTGTATACAAATATATATATGATAAATAGTTGTTTTAAACTTTGAATTTTTGAAATTTAGAATTTTTAAAGTATATATTTAAGGATTATAAAGATTTACACAACATTCAGAGGTTTGGGGTCATAGTATTTTTTATGGTTTTGGAAGTCTTTATGCTTTTGATTTATTTAATCAAATACAGTCAATTTCAAAACATAGTAATATTCAGAAATATTTTTACAGTTTAAAAAACTGTTTTTTAACAATGTTACAAAATTTTTTTAATTTATTCCTGTAGTGGCGACGCTGAATTTTCAGCAGCCATTACTCCAGTCTTCAGTTATCACATGATCCTTCAAAAAAAAAAAGATCCTTCATCCTAAAATGCTGATTTTGTGCTCCTGGAACACTAAACATTCCTACTATACATTTACATTTAAAATTTTCTAAAGCTGTGAATACATAAATAAATACCTGTTTGTATGATCCTGTTACAACCAGATTGTACGTTTTAGGGAATGTACAAAACTGTACGTTGAACACTAATGAGGCTGTTAATGTACAGTATATGTTAATGTGACGGATCAATAAATATGTCAAGAGGTATTGTTCTGTGTTGTATGCAAGTAATCCAATTGGATCCTTTGTGTATGTGTGTTTGATCATAGTGTTCTAGCACCAGTCTGCTCAGTGCGTCCATGTGTTCGGTGTTCAGTGAAGCGTTTAGTTAGGGTCATCCCCAACACAGTTGTGTCAGGGCCAATAAGCATCACGGCCTTTCCCTTTGTTATGTCGACTCTCAGACAGAGAGTGAGGCAGCTCTCCTCATAGCTGCACTTTTTTAAGAGGAGTTAGGAGCACCAGTGCACAGAGGGCAACCTCAGGTCAATCCCCCCATCTCAGACACAGACGGTACCCCAGCCAAACGAATGGTTTCAGCGCTTCATTGGGTGAACGCAGACACATGTGACCTTTGCCTGGTTGGCTGGCTGGCGTCTTGAGGTAATACCATGTGATACGAGCTGCATTGATGATTCAGATACAGGGATGTGCGCTGTCCAAGTACATTAATCAAGCACCTTTGTCAGATCAATGCAGACTCCGTGGCTCCCCTGCCTTTCATCTCAATGTTTTCTTCTAATCTAAGATCTGTTTTGGGGAATAGAAGTTGTGTCATGTGAACTTAAAGCTAGATAGACTGTTGCATGTTCAGCCCACAGAGCTTTTATAAATATCTTTGGGTGTTGGGTGTCTGTGTGATCAGTGGTCTAGCAAAAGAAGTCAAAGCATAGTGTAGTGGAAATCACTGTGCACTGCAACAACCTAGTTTTTTTTTTATTTGGTCATGTGACGCTTTAAATACTTTTTGATTGTTTGATGCACTAAGGTCTTTATTTCATGTTTGTGTGTTATGGAACAGCTTTGGTCAGGAATGCCCAGTATAGGTATCATATCGGTTATCAATTAATATTGGAGATTTTGTTTTGCCATTTAATTAAAAAAAA
>SCHK01319708.1:0-11141 GCA_004124795.1 Poropuntius huangchuchieni
ACTTCGCTCTTCATAAGCATGGATTAGTGTATATTATAAGCCATTAAAGCCATTCTCTGTGTTGCAGCGATTATGCCTGAGCCAAACTGAGCACACACTCTTCGCAGAGAAAGCACATCTAACTTCATACACAGTTTATATGGTTTGACGTGTCAAGTCTCTTATCCTCATCCAGATTATGACTGAACAGTAAACATCTACAACTAAACAATGAGTCACTTTCAAGATCATGTTAGGTGAGACATAAACAACCTAAATGTGCAATATGATGATTAGAGCGTCTGAAAATGCAGGAGATTAAATTGATTATGGCTAGAAGCAAGGGAGGAAGGAAAATTTGAAAAAGGACAGTGAAAGCTGGAGATTTGTTTTTCCTCTGTGGATGGTAACTGGAGTAACCTTAGATTTACGCATCCCGCACTCACAGAGTGGATTGATGCTAGCAGCTGGCGTAGTGACCCGTGCCAAGGCAATGAATCGAAAAGCAACTCTTAGGATGGACAGCAAAGTCAAACAGACTATTTAAATGAATTAAAGATTGTGTTCATGTTGTCCATATAATAAAGCAACTACTCTGAAAAAACGTCCTAGGGTCAGTAAGTTATCTGCGTTCCTGTGCTCTGACTTAATGAGATCTGATAACCCTGTGCAGCCTAAAATTAAACAAACATACACAGTGCAGCTAATTTTGATTCGGTTAATGATGCTGATAATGCAGTTGATTGATTCTCAATCAGATTGTGTGAAAGCCAATACGCCTACAGTTTATGTTAATCAGTTAAAACTGATTTGTATTGGAACAGTTTTATGAATTGGAATTTTGTTATCACAGGGTCATCTATGAAGATATGTATAAATAATACAAAGATATTACGTAAAAGAAAGAGAAATGCTGATAGCAAAGATGAAGGAGGTAAAGGCTCTGTACCAAAACCTGTTGAGCTGCCTTAATTAGGAAGCTACTTTTTAAGACAGCAACATAACTGAAATGGAAGTTTATGAGCTGTCCGTTTGGAAAGCTCTACATAGGGTTTTGTTATCCTGAACATGAGAATTGGTGCAAATGTAATAAATTGTGGCAAATTTTTTTGCTAGCTTGCCATTATCTTTCTAAAGTGTTTTTGTAAAAAACATTAACCTGAGGGGAGAAATGCAATATTAGCCAATCAAAACCCACAATTCTGAGTGCAAACAAATTGTGCAATACGTTTACCTGTCCTGCTGTGAATTGTATCATAAAATAAGCAGAAATGGACTGGTGATAAAGGCCACAATTGTTTTCAGTGATTAAAGGGATTCACCTACAAATTAACATTTGCTGTTAATTACTTTTTTGTTTTTTTTAGCTGAAACTGCGATCCTTGGTCAATTATAAAATGCAAGTCAGAGGCAACTGTCACTTTGAGAGTCAAAAAAGTATATCAGGGTACAAAAACGTAATACCTTGATGATATATTGAGGTGTTATGAAGCAAAACAATCAGCATGTGCAAGAAATTGAACACTGAGTTCACACTTTATTTTAAGGTCCAATTCTCACTATTAATAAACCGTTAACTATGACTTTCGCCTCAATAAACTCCTAATTTGCTGCTTATTAATAGCTAGTATGGTAGTTTATTTAGGATTATGGATGTAGAATATGGTCATGCACAATATGTGCCTTATAAGTACTAATAAACAACCGATATGTTAATAATAGGCATGCTAATAAGAAACAAGTTAATAGTGAGAACTGGTCCCTATACTAAAGTGTTACCAACATTGTTTACAACATTATTACCTGTTATTTATTCACTAAAAAAGGACAGTGAGCCAGTACACTTACAGTTTAAATTAATCAGTTCAAATTGATTTGTATTGGAACAGTTTTAGGAAGCGGAACTGTGGTATCACAGGGTCATCTATAAAGATATATATATGCAAACTATTTTAGACTATTTTGAATAACCAGTTCAAAAGAATAATTTGTTTTATTACTCCAGACCACATGCTTTAGGCTATGGATTACAGGCAATAATGTTATAAATAACGTCCAATTTCTTGCACAAACCAATCATTTTGCTTCATAAGATCTCTACATAACGTCAGGAACCCCTGGTATTAATTATGTATTCCCTGATATGCTTTTTTTGACACTCAAGTGACAGTAACCATTGACTTGCATTGTAGGAGTTTCCGGCAAAAATCTTCTTTACTGTTCTACTGAAGAAAAATAAGTCACCTATATCTCAGATGGCCCGAGGGTGAGAAAATTAACAGCAAACTTTCATTTTTGGGTGACCTATCCCTTTGATCAAATGTACAGGTCACTACAAGTAATCTTACTAATTCTAATTATATACATACATTATGATTATTGTTGAGTTTTACTGCAAATTTTGGAGAAAAAACAAAAATAAAAGCTAAAAAAAATTAGCAAAATCCTGACATAAGTAGCAATTCTGCACATCCTAAAAAATATTGCCTACAAAGGCAACTCATTAGAGCATGTTAGATGATGGTTTCTACCTCTGGCAGGTTCATATCCTTGTCATTTCTTCTGGTGCAGAGGGACATCTCACAGTGTAGGAAGATCAATGATACGTCGAACTTTGATCTGTAGGTGAAACTGAAGCGTTTTCTGTCCATCTGAGCGTGAGGGATGGGGAAATCGCTGCGCTGAGGGTAATAGCGCACAGAGTCGTCCTTAGGACATATGTTCTCTATGACAACATAGTCCGACGGTGTAAGAGAACTGGAGTCTGGAGATATGAAGCAGGTCTGGATCATGAACCCAAGGTTAGGATCGGCTTTCGTGGCTGAAATCTGCAGAGAAAGGTCACATGTCTCTGTTAATAAAGAAAAAGTCCTTTCTGTGAGAGAAAATATGCTTCTGCTGCAAACAATAAAAGAGAGAGACAGCAAGACAAAGAGAAAAAGAAATACTGCTTTCTTTATCTTGATTAATACAACTTTTTTGACAATTTTTCATAAATACGATCAAAAGTGATTCACATAATATGAGATGGATCTGAAGAGTGATGCTTAGATGCTATATATTATGTCTAGTCCTCTGGCAGACATGCTCAGTCTATCTTTTTTGATCGGTCTGTGTGAGTTTTTTCCACCAACTCTCTCAGGCATCGATTCAAATCAGCAAATAACGCACAGAGGCTGTCGATTTGTTTTAACACGGCAGACTGTCTAAAGAAACATTGTCAGAGTGTTTACGGTTCCAAGAATCACAAATTCTGACGTCAGATTTCTGTGCCTCAAATAAATCTTCGAGGATTATTCAGTGGTAAAAGTTTGGCCATCCGATGTTGTAAAACCATGCATGACAGATAAGAGCTGCCACAAAAAACACTGCATTCCATTTCCTCAACAGAGCTGTGCCAAGGAGATGTCATACTCTGGAGAGTGATCGAATCACTTCAGGTAGACAGATGATGATCCTCAAACAGTAATGCGTAAGTTCATAAATAACATGCATTTTCAGTGACAACAGACCAATCGAAGACTTTTTATTACTGCATTAACTCTTTGACACTGTAACACAAAGAATACTTCTCTCTAATTCTCCAGATACAATACCTAAAATTCCTTGAAACAAAGATACATTTACTTCAAAAACAATATTGCATTATCTGGAGTGGCACATGTTGAAAATGTGCATACTTCACCCTACGCTGATGTATTAGTTATATGTATAGATATTTTTTCAGTTACACATTTGTCTTTTTGTGGTTTGACAGTTTGATTAAAGATCATGTTGAATATAGAAAAATGTATAAGACACCCTTTCTTTTTTTAATACACCAAACTTTAAACCACTTTTTTTAGTACACCAAACTTTAAACTACTTTGTTCATTCTTTAAAGCTACCGTCAGTAAGTTTTGCATCTTTGTCGCCATTTCTGTTTCACCCTGCAATTGCAGATTTTTGTGGAAATATCTTCTTTGCATGGGTTGTGCACCGTCACGGCTCCAGTGTGGATAAATCTAATGGTTTTGAGGAGTATGTGTGGCTTTTAGTCACCATACCGGTGTGGATACCATACTTCGCAATCACAAATTCTAGCCTACGTCTTGGAAGTATGACCCAAATAAGAATTTTCACAAGTCTGCCACATTTGTTCTGACCAACTAAGGAAAAAATCATTACAATAAATTGCGCTAACAAACCGTACAAATGATTATCACTGTTATACTTTGTTCTCAAATTGTTAATGTTAACAACATCAGCACTGGGTGACTATGAATTAGAAAATATGGGCATTCTTTGGTGTTGGCATTTAGTATTTTTTATGCAATATGTGCATAAAAATAGGTGGATGGCAACATAGCTGTTATCACATTTTTTACTCGTTTTAGGTATAAACTAATTAAAAACTTAAAAACATATTGTTTAAAAGCTTTGTGATCTACTGTCAGACTCAATGGTATAAATCAATACATCAAAAGCATCAATCAGCACTGATCTGTTATATTCATTTGGCATATGAGCTGGAACATCAAATATAATGAAAGATTATAACCCTGAAAGAGAGAGAGAGAGCTATAAACACAAAGTGGGGACCTGAGCATTCCACTCTGAGATCAAATATTGTCTGCCTTCCCCTCTTGAAACCCCACTGATTAATGACAAAATGACATGAGCCCAGACCAGACAAAATGTACACACACAGCAGACTCCTGACTTCTTTCACAATGATAGACAGAGAGAGATCTATACACACACTCGCAAATTCAGGACAATGTCCGATCAGACACACAGACACCAGGCGCTTATGGTATTAGAAACATGAAACCATACACAATTTGAACCACACATTATGGTTAAAGGGTAAAAGCAGATCTTGTATTTCAAGACATTTTGGCAGTGAGTATATTTGTGTATATGGTTTCTCATTCAATTATTAAATTAGATTCCTAAAGTGGTTACAGAACTGGAAATGGTTTTATTGAACCCCAAAGGAATCTTTTCCATCATAACGCACATACAGAATATATGTATTACACAATGTAATGCCCTACAGTTTCCACATATGCACTTCCTGTTGAAATGTTTGGGGTTAGAAAGAAATGAATACTTTTATTTAACAAGGATGAATTAAACTAATCAAAATTGACAGCAAATGTTTGTTTTAATTTCTATTCAACTCATTAAAGAACTCTGAATAAGTTTCCACAAAAATATTACGCAGAACAACTGTTTTCAACTTTGATAATAATAGGAGCATTAAATCATCAAATATTTCTGAAGTAATATCGCAATATTACTGTTGTTTTTAATGCATTACTGATCNCCAAATCATCAAATATTTCTGAATATCGCAATATTACTGTTGTTTTTAATGCATTACTGATCAAATATGTGGCTTTGATGAGCATAAGACACTTTTTTCAAAAACATTAAAATAGCTTACCGATGCCAAAATTTTGAACAGTAGTGGTACATGTAGGTTTTCATCTCTAAAACACTTCTGTGTTTAGAAAGTATGTGAGTGTGATGGGTCAACAAGCCAGGAATATGATCTTAATTGATCAGAATCAAGCATTCAACCATACTGTGGTATATGAATACATATATATATATGCTTACCTCCACATAGATGGGTCTGTTCTCAGTGATGGTGAGGAAGGACTGAGAGCTTGGGTAGTGAAACGGATTGTTATACAGTTCCAAGTTGAAGGTAACATTGCCTAGAGACTCTACAATGAAATCATCAGATCCGATATCACTGTCAACTGGGGCATCCTGGTTTTTACGGTACGTGCAGTTAAACTAAGAAAAGAGAAACAGAGAGTTGGAAAATATTAATATGCGTGAAAAATATTACTATATTGTGTAAATTTGACTTTTTTATCAAATAAGTGCGGTAAGAAAAAACAGACTCAAAAATGTATTTTTGATATTAATTTTAGGGTGAACTAATCTTGTAGTACCATTTATGAATACTACATGACATGTAAATATCATACCAAGATAGTCGCATGATGCCCGTTTTCAGGTGAAATTCTTTCAGTCACATCTGGATCTCCTGGTATTACGACATCTCCTGACTCCAGATCTTCATATTCAAAGGGCCAGCCACTTCCATCCTTCTGTTCTGATTGGCTAATAACAATCTGTCAATCACAGACACACTTAATTCATGACTTCTCAATAATAAGGTGACGTAAACCCAACAATTTCCTAACAATCATACCATTTCCTCTATAAAACTCTCCTTCGAAATGACATTGCTTCACTCCGTTGCTTAGCACAGATACAGTCAAAGATAATCAAAATGCATACTTGCCAAAGGTCTGCCGAAACAGATGAGAAAGCTGGATTTAATACATGGGAATGCACAATTTCAGCAATGCGACTCCCAAGGCAGATGAACAAAAAAAACCCCATCTCAGTTCTTCTCATCGGAAAAAATACAGCAATCCATTCACATTATAGTATGAGAATCACCTCCCTATGTGGCCTGTGAACATTGTCTAATGGAGGTGAAACTGATTCACACGAGACCTGCCAATTTGTCATAGGATTGTCATTGCAACAACAACCTCCTTTGACGCTTTCTGGATCCTTCTCTGTGAGCCAGTACTGTGCTCTGACCATACGGGTCACATCGTTTTAATTGCCCTTGAGGTTTAGAGTTCACAGTAAAGGATAAATATTTGGGAGGTGGCCCAGTTTTTTTAATGGGTTCAAGGCTAAAAGTGTTGTTAGGAATTTCCGCTAGAAATTATCACAGAAGATCAGTTTGGAAGTGAATCATCCCTTTTGGGTGAAAACACACTTATAGGACCAGGAAACACAGAAAACCGATAGAGCGTGTTGGAGGGGACATTCACGCTGAATACTCGCATGCATCAGACAAAGCAATGCAAACAAGGACTAGATTTCACAGTTTGATAATATTGATCGTATATTTTCTTTAGTACTCACTGAATTGATATAGAGGACCACTGGGCTGGGGTGGGAGGGAATTTTGGTGGTTTGGCAGCCAGACAGGGGCGTCTCCAGTATATAGTGGGTGGTGTTGGAGGTTGCTTTGCATTGGGAGTCCTGAAGAGTGATATTGGGTTTTCCAAACCCATTGGCCTGTGAGGACATTAGAAAAACATGAATTCACAAGAAAAATCGTAACCTTTGTCAACATATCAAACAATATCTTTTATCAGTCCTCAAGGTATTGCTGTGTAAATCTGAAATCTATTGCGTGTTTCAGTTTCTGACAGTGGCAAACAAGACTTGCAAGCTGGCCACACTCTGCTCAAAAGCATTTTGATTGTAGAATGAGGGTTTTCTCTTCCTCTGAAGTGGTCTATTACACCACTCTTTGGTTTCTGACATCATTGCATATGGCCCACACATTCTGGGAGTATTCACACTGCATCAGCTTGAGAGAAAAACAAGGTGTCTCTCACGCACCATTTCTGCACTTCTTTAACCTTTTTATGTTGTTCTTACCAGTGTTAGAGAAGCTACTTTGAAACTATAGTTTATTTAAAGTAGTTCAATAACACTCAAGCTACAAGTTTAAACAAGTAGTTAGCTACATTTCAAGCTAACCTGCTAACAAAGCAACAAAAGAATAGAAATACACCCCCTTCAATATGTTGGGTTCAGGATAATTTAGATAAGAATTCATTAAACTGATCAGACAGCAAAGACCTTGAGATGTATGTGAGCTAATAAAATATTTAGTTAAGTAGCAGTCCCACTACTTTTAGTTAGTTACTCTGCAATACTCATTCTTACATCTCAATATTTGTGTGTAGGTTATGTTTCCTGTTACCTGTAGAGTTTCTTTGTCAATGCTGACCACCATTTTGTTCTTCTCACACTGCACACTGAATCCTACATTCGAAGCCCCCTGCTGCTCCTCGGGACCCCCAGCCTGATGATCGCGCTCCTCAAGAGACGGGGTCAGAGGTGGGAATGACAGGCCCTGGTCCGTGGATGGCAGGAAGGGAAACGGGAACCTGTTCCGTGGAGGGGAATCCCGGGCGCTGGGTTTAGGAAGTGGGTTGGTATTGCGGAGAATAGACAACTCTGGTGGCAACATTCCCTCATCCATGATCCCTATATCTGGAAGTGACAGCAGTTGAGATTGAAACATCAATCTGATTGACAGCTTCTTGTTGTTAATGCAAATGCAAGGAAATCAAACACAAAGCAAACACGTTAATAACCAACCAAATAACCAATAACTAACAGTAGCTTGTGAAATGTATAGTTATTTATAATTACATTTATTTATAATTAAGGTTAATTGACAAGTGTATTGTAACAATTTTAAGTTTCTATTGCTCATATCTTCCGTTACTGCTCTTGCCTTGTTCTCTGAGGCGCAATTTGAAGTGGTTGGCAACAGGGGTATTGGTGTAGGAAGTGACGGGTTTGAATCCATTTTCCTCTGCCCACTGAATGAGAGCTTGAGATCCTGCGGGCAGCTTCTGTTTCACTGTCTTTGACACCTGCATCAGCCTTTCTGTGTCTTCACTCAGGCTGACGGTATCTGACGTCTGAGAAGGACAGAGGGGAAGAACAAAATAACACATATTCACTTCACATGCAGACACATAAAGGAATACTGTCAGAAGTGTTCATTCTTTGAGTCCTGTTCAATTCCAAATTTGTTTTTCTGAGACACATTTCACAACTCTTAAACAATAAGCCAAAGTTGTTCTTGTTTTCATTAACATATTCTGATCTAATACCTGATCTTATGGTCCAAAATTAACATTCGCTAAGCCCCAAATGTAAGAAATGTTGGCCAGAAAAGGAATTGCAACATAATGCATGTTTTTAAATCAAATTGCAAGAACGGTAAGACACTCACAAAAAAAACACACACATGCCAAACAATGCATACATTTTCAGTGTAAATTTACCATCAGAACTAATTCCCAATTTCTCTTTTTATGTTGAATATCCCTCATATTAAGTCACCTTAAGTCACGTTATGCTGTATGTTCTGTTCATTATTATTTTATTAATTTAATACTGCAAGGGAAAAAAAAAACAGAAAATAGTGTCTTTTTCAATTCAAGCAGTCAATAATATTGGATTCTGTTTCCATTATTAAATAAAAAAATTAATAAACGCAATTTACATGGACGCATGTGTCTGAGCTTATAGTAAAAAATACGCATAAAAAGATGATTCAATTGTCATATCAATACAATCCAAAAAAAAAGTCTAAATATGCAAAACTGTTTTTTTGGTTTTTTTTTCAAATCACATGACAGCGGTCTTTATTGCAAACATTTTGGACCATGCTCATTACATACTGTATATATCTGTAGTTTATACAAAGTGAGACAAGCTGCTGTTGATCTATGACCAATTTACCAGGTTCAATTTGATTATGGTTTGAGATGCATCAAATTACATAGGAATTATATGTTAGCTTCTCTTTGTTCTCTGTTGGGTGTGAAGGGCAGATGGTCCTCATTCCCAGCCGTGTTTCCCACAAATGCCTCACCAGGCTGGACAATGAGCTTGAGCCAATCTGCCAACAGTAGCAGGGCTTTGATTTTACAAGGCTGTGGATTGTATCACATGCATAACTTACATTCTCTCATGCTCTAAAACACTGTAACTGATTCATTTGGACACAGACATGTTCAATAAAATAAATTTATGGAGACAGATGCTTTTCACACTATCTTAGACATTCACATAAAAATTCTCTAATGAACTTTGTGACTCTTTGGCTGCCAATTCCAGACTACCATAGCATAATGTAGGAACACTGTACCTTATAGTTTAATTCCGAAATTCTGTGATTTGCTAACTATTGAGTCTTCACAACGCCATAGAAGAAGAACCTTTTTTGTCTAAAAGGTTCCATAAAGAACTTTTAATACCTGAAGAACCTTCCTGTTTCACAAAAGGTTCGTTGTGGCGAAAGAAGGTTCTTCAGATTATAAAAAAGTAAGCCTTTGACTAAATGGTCCTTTGTGGAACCAAAAATGGTTCTTCTATGGCACTGCTGTGAAGAACATTTTAAGCAAATTCTGCCATTTAAAAATATAAACATTCTTATATAAAAACTGCTGTTGTCTACTGTACTGTTTTGGTTTCTGCCTTTGTATATTCAAAGAGAGATCAGTATGTGAAAGAATCACGCTGTACTTGTATATAAAGTACTTGTCTCTACATTACTCTTTTCCAGTTCAGAAACACATCCATAAATTATCATGTAAACACATTAAAACTCTTAAAAGTAATCTGACTTGTCGTAATGACACTGCAGATTTTTTCTCGTAAGCAGCACATAAAAACGCACAAATATTTAGCATTAAATTACACAGTGTGCGCAATCGCTTTCCAAGAGCAGTGCAGTGACAGTTTCAGTGGTGTGAGTTTTGTGCTGCGCTATCTGAAACCAGCAGCCAGACGCTCTCATAATTCATATTCTGAAGTGCCAGGCCAACACTACAATAAAAACACTCCAAAGGCTCTGGCTGAAGAAAAACTCACTACACTCCTCCTTCTGTTATTACTCCATTTCGTGACAGGCCTCCAGATCACACACTTCAGTGGATCAACTTGATATCTTTTGCTCATACTTTTGACAGTTTGAAGAGAAAGAATTATATATAGTTTACTTGCAAACCAATTTTTAAAATACAATACTACTAAAGTCAGACAGATCACTAGTCTGTATATCTATAGTATTTATCTGACCCTTTTCTTAATTTTATCAACATCACAGCTGGACTTTTATAACAATGTGTAATTTTGTAAACACAATCATCATAAAAAAAATATTTGCATAAAATACAATCTTTAATCAATCTATTTGTCTTAGGTTTCCAGTAAAAATATTAAAACTTCCTTTAAACATTATAAATTAGTATGTAAAGCAACACTGGGAAAAAAAATAGTCATGAGAGAATTGCTGTCTTTGCATTTACTTCATATATTTTGCATGTAGCCAATAATTGAGAAATCATACCACAATGTAAAGTTTGCCGATGACGCTGTGGGCTTTGATTACCCAATTCACTGACTTCTCACATTTCAGAAGCAACACAACGTCACGATGGAGTGGGGCGTCACCATCCAGCGGCCTTAAATCCACAATCACATCCACCTGGAACGCACTACTCAGAGAGAGAGAGAGAGAGAGAGAGAGAGAGAGAGAG
>SCHK01319709.1:0-14412 GCA_004124795.1 Poropuntius huangchuchieni
CTAGCTTCCGCTAACTGTTGCATGCGCATTGATGAGAGATTTGTGTTCCATAACATAAGCTCCGGTGATAATATGCTAGTCTAGCAAGAAAAAAAAAAATGCTTACAACAAAGGAAAACCAGTCTCCTCTTGGCTTATTTTGAATCCTCCAGCATTTTTTCTTTACAAAACAAAACAGAACATTTTATATAAAGAATACTCCAACTGTATTCATCTGAAAGAAGAAAGACATACTAATATAGGATAGCTTGAGGGTGAGTAAATCATGGGACAATTTAAATTTTTTGGTGAACTATCCCTTTAAATCCCTTTAAATAAGCCACATACCAGAATATTGTGACCTGCACCTGCCTACCACATTAACTGGATCGCTTTATAAGCTGAATCCAAATGACAATTAAGCCTAAAGATGCTTAATAAGCATCGCTTACATTATAATAAGCAGACATGGCAACCCTATCAAGAACGCATTCTCCTTCCAAACATAAACAAAGCATGTCTGACACCTCTGTCAATGTTGATTTAGTTAAAATCGGCAAACATAACGAGTCTTTGGTTACTGTAAAAATAGCCGATACTAAATGGACAAGACATCAAAACATTGCTATGGTTACAAGGGTGTCAATCATTGTTGTTTTTTACTTCTAAAAATGATGTTAATTCCCAGAAGATATCCTCAAAGAACAGTTTGTTGTTTGTTGAAGTTATTACAAACTAACAGAAAGGAAAGTGAAACTGAGGACACAGGAAAAACACAAAATATTATTAATAAATAATTAAATAAATACAATTCTAAGAAAACATTTTGAATAACACCACAGCTTATTTCTTAAATAGCGTTTTATAAATACACAGAAATAATGATTATTTTCACACTTTTTTCATAATGTGACAGATTGGAAACTTATAAACAAACATATTCTCAGTAGTATTTACTTATTTTTTCCCCTTCATCACAAGCTCTTCACTATCCCTCATGTCTCCTTGATAAACAAGCACACTAATTTCATTTTAATACACTGTTAGTCACAAAATTGTCACAAAATCATTTTTGCTTAGATCTTACTTGCTTAGACCTTACCTTACTCTAATTCATTTTATGTTATGTTATGTTACGTTACGTTACGTTACGTTACGTTACGTTACGTTACGTTACGTTACGTTACGTTATGTGTTAGATGGGGCAAGACCCAATTCCCAATACCCAGCTAACAGGGAACATTCTCACAACTTTCACTGATGTTTTATAAATCTTAAGACAAAACATTATTAAAATATATTAACTTTAATGTAGTTAACTTTGTAGTTACCTATTAATAAATGGAGAGAAAATGTTTTTTAGAATAACCTTTTCAAAAAGTCTACATGAGGTATATTTGGTGAATATTCTTATAACATTATAACGAAAAGATTCTTAGAACAACATTCTTAGAACATCCTTATGATGTTATTCATACTTAATAAACGTTCTAACATTCACATTTTGTGACCTTTAAGTAATGTTCTAATCATGTCTAATCCTAACTGGACAGTTTAATGATCCTAGAATATTAAAGATATGCATTCAAAAAAGATTATTTTCTAGGTAAAAACACAATTATTAGAATGTTTAATAAACATTTTTGCAAACTTTTAAAAACATTAAAATCGCAACAAGAAAACTAGACATTTCAACATTTTAGAAAAATTTCAAAACAATGTTCCAATGTTTTTATAAGCTAAATCTGTTGGGTAAATGGGTCCAGTTCAGAAACGATATAAAATCAGGCCACAGATAGTCTGCACTGTGATCAGGCTGCCACGGAGGATGAATGTTGTTTTTGTGCCCTCTGTATTTATTCTACCCTGACTCCTAGACATTTAGACATATGTCGTTTAAGTCAGTGTGGGTAAGCTGAAAACTACAGGGGTCTTTCTCTCAACTTCCCTCAAAATCCCACAGCAAGATTAAGAGGTCGAGGTGTCAGTTGCTTTGCTCTAGAAAAAGTGCAATTCCACTGTTATCTAGTGCTGTTGCCACTGATTGCCTGTATTTTATTGACACCCCAGTTTGTTTATTGTAGTTGTCACATAGGATATATGTTCAAATTCTCTTATTTTCCTCTGTTTTATGTGTGCATTTGTGGCTCTTCCAGTACCTTATTTTACAAAATATAAAGCATTTGAAGGATTAAGTATTAAGGATTAGGTTTTTGATTAAATTATTTCAGCATATAGTGGTTGTCAATGTCAACGAAAGTTTTCAGTGCAGCTTCAAAAGAGCTATAAACGCTGCCAGACGATGAATAAGGGCCTTATTTAGCGAAACGATTGGTCATTAAAAAAAATATATAAAAATGTATATGCTTCATAAACGCTTTTTCTCCCGTCTGCAATCTGCGAAACCCGGAAGCAGTTCAGTAGCATGTATGGGTTGCGCGTGCGCCTCTGGGAAATGTAGGAGAAAATGAAACACTGTTTCCTTACTTCTGCAAAGGAAAATCAGTCTCCTCTTGGCTTGTATTGAACTCCTCCGACATCTTCCTTAATAAATCCTCGTTTTGTGCTTCTAATTCATGAACAGCGTTTTTTTTTTTTTTTCTCGCTCTCAGTAATCACGCAAACGCGGATGCATTACGTCATCCGCTTGAACTGTTTCCAGGTTTCAGAGTCGGCAGACGGGAGAAAAAAATGCGTTTATAAAGCATATACGTTTTTTAATATTTTTCTTTTAAATTACCAATCTTTTCGTTAGATAAGGCACTTATTCGTCGTCTGGTAGCGTTTATAGTTCTTTTGAAACTACACTGAAAACTTAACCGTCTGGATTCCATTGACGTCCACTATAAGCTGAAATAATTTCATCGAAAACCTAAATTTCTTTTTGACTGAAGACAGAAATACATACACATATTGGATGACATGGGGGTGAGTAAATTATCATGAATTGTTTTACTCTGAAAGTGAACTAATCCTTTAATGTAAAGGTTCCAAAAGGTAGTTAGCATGATTATGCTTATCCACCTTATTATTATTATTTTTTCTTGTTAGTTGAAGAGTTATTTTTAGCTATAGCCTACAAAAATATATAATGCTGCTTCATACTGAAAACTGGTATTTCTTATTATATTAATTTTAATGTATTGTCGTAATTGCAAACATGCTGGTTTGTAGCTGGTTTATAGATATTATAAGTAATTTTACCATTTACTACATTTCGTTATTCTTCTAATCATTCTTCACCAATAGCAGCTAAATAATCAAAGTCTTACACTTTCAAAGCTACTGAAATCAATTGTAAAGCCTCCCGTGTGCTTTGTACGGTGCACAGAATTGCTGCATATGCCTTAAACCAGTCGCTTACCATGCTCCATTAAAGCTAGGATGTTGCCTTAAATTGCACTTGTGTATGTAGGCAGCAAGCAACTTACTAGGTTTTGGAATAGAGCCACTGTGTATAAAGCCAAACCTGTTTACTAACCCTAAACATATGTAGACGCACTTGATCAGGGCTTTATGTGTTGATATCTCAGCACAGGTGGTGATGCCCTGGCTCTTGTGTGTGTGTCGCTCTGAATAGAACAATTAATAGCAAAAATCAACTCAATTCGTTGGGGATTACAAATGTTGTTGCCATGACAAAAGCTGTGTTGACCTCATTAAATGCCCTATACAGTGTGTTTAAAATTCCAGTCGACAGCGTATTACCTGATGCACTTACAAATGAATCCGACGTGAGACTTCCCAGGAGACTTGGCTTGACTTCAGCATCTGCAGAGCTCTCAGTGCTAAGCATAGATCCTTCCCCTGCTATGACAAAAGCCTGCCTCTCACAGGGCCTATATTATTAAGATATTTGCCACTGTGTCAGTGTGTGTTGCTCAGATTGAGTGTGCAGTTCTCTGACATGACAAGGGAGATTTTACAGGCCGTTTGCCAAGTGCAACACTTTGGAAAATCCAGAAATGCTTTTCACTTCCTCGGAAAGCACAAGGAGATGTTATCGCTTCATAATCCGAAACGTACATGTACCACTGTGCAGGTTTCCGGAAATTTCTTCGAGCCTAACTTGCCGAAAGTACATCCACATTTCCACATAATGAATGCTGAGAGGCGTGCTATTACTTTTGCATTTTTCAAAGGATAAAAACTGGTAATAAAATCCCAGAAGGGATCTGAGCCAGTATGCCAGCTAGTAGACACCCCATAGCAATGACCTGGAAGAAGAAAAGAAAGAAATTCTGAATTCATGGTGCTCAAAAAACAGAAGGCGGACAATACCCAGATGGCTTACTACTTCAACCAGGATTCTGAAGTGTGTATTCAAAGGACACTTTACTATCCCATGAGGCAACGGGAGAAGATCCCTGAAGCGACACAACTGCAACTGGTAGGTCACATGATATAGTAACAACATGGCAGATGTAGTACGTTTAAATATCTTGTGAAGTAACTTCAGATTCAAATGTAGTACCTACTCAGCACAATTTCAGATGCACTGACTGTGTTTTCATGTTGTACATTATTTGATAGTGTTGAATTTGTATTGATGCCTACTTATTTTGTTAGCTGGTGTTAATAAAAAATGAGTGGTTCATACTTATTTCCCAATTGGCCTGTTCTAAAAATAAAATGTGTGTAATGTATTTCAGCACTCACCATATGTTCAGAGTGAACAAGGTTCTGCTGAATCACTGTGGTCTGTTCGATATACTCTGTTTGGATCTGTATGTGATGTACATTTATGGCATGAACTACACAAATGAAATATTGTTTTGCTTTATGTTCCAATTGCCTCACATTTGTTTAACTGAAGCGGTTTTTGGAAATGTAATTACTGTAACAATTTACACAATTTACTCTCTCTCTCTCTCTCTCTCTCACACACACACACACTTATAATAAAAGTTAAAACAAGCTAAATCAATAATTCTTGGTTACCCTGTCATAACTTGATTTCCTTACATACAATTCACTCATATTTGTGTAGAAAACTTTTTCCTTAAATTAATGAACAAGCTTTTCAGACAAGTTTTCAAATTACTTGTGTGTGTGCAGAGATGACAAATTAACTGTGGTCTCTGTATGATATTATGACAACAAATACATTTAGAAATGTTACAGACATATTATAGCCTATAATAATAATTATAATTTTCATATTCTTTGACCTTTTCAGATGTGCTCACATTAAAAAGCGAGCTACATTTCATTAGTTATCAAATTGCATAGTTTTCTTAAATATAGATTCTGTTTTGAGAAATAAGCATCAATAACTCTCTAATTAGCATATGTAATGAACTCATCAAGGTGACGGGTTAAAGCACAAGCTAATTTATTTATTTTTCTGTCTTTAAAAGAAATCTGCACTTCTCAAACATTAAGGGAAAAAGTGTCTCTTTTATGGTTAAAATAAGTATAACATACCTCTGCATGGCAAATTTGAATTCCAAATCAATTAAACCGTTATCTCTGCAAAGCCTTCATGTGTTTATGTTGATTTATAAAGACAGATCCCCTCATCTCAATGATTCACTGCTTCAACTAATTACAAATAACAAACTAGATGAGCATATGCCGACTTAGTGGCAAAATTGTCACAGGTGCGTAATGGCAAGTTTATATTCGTGGCGACCTGCACCAATTTAGCATTAATAGACTGCGGGGAATGAGACCTGTATGTGTCCCTCAGGAATGAAGTCATTTGGATTAAAGTAAGGCGGTTTAATTGAACAGTTTCATTTTTTTGAGGGGGCTTGTCACGAGGCTAAAGTAGCACTTCCAGCTGGCTGCGTCTCTCTTCTGGCCCTGTCTGTTGTCAGGCCACGTTAAAGGCCTCATATGGAAATGAGGCATTTGTATGGTCCTCTGCTATCTAATGAGCCTGTTAACATTCAGTTGTTCGTTATAATTGCTTCATATGCTAACAGGACGGAGGAGCAGGACTTCTAATAATTACTCTCTTTATGAGACTATGGTTAATGAATTTAAGTGAGGCGTATTAGCTACCCTGCTGCCCTGTTGGCAGCTATTGCAATATAAAGGAACCTCTGTCGTCCACTTTCAGAGC
This sequence comes from Poropuntius huangchuchieni, assembly GCA_004124795.1. Lineage (NCBI taxonomy): Eukaryota > Metazoa > Chordata > Actinopteri > Cypriniformes > Cyprinidae > Poropuntius > Poropuntius huangchuchieni. Next base: position 6,050 of record SCHK01319709.1, read on the forward strand.
GCCTGTCTGAATTTCCTGTCAGAATGTCCTCCCACAAAGGCTTCTAGAAAATTGTTATAAAATAGCTTGAATTGCAACAGAAAGAAAAACGCTTTCCAGTTTTGCTGGACATAAAATTCCTGGCAAAATCTCCATCGCTTTTATTGAAAACGATATCAGCTAAGCGTTTCACATTATGGCTCCGTTCCAAAATTTTGTAAGCCGTCTTGCTGTCTGCTGTTTGTGTAGGCAGCAACCGAACCATCGACAATGACTGATTTATAACATTGTACATTGGCAACAATTCAAATTGTTTTCAGAAGTTAGGCATTAGCACACATAAATATTGCACTGTAAATAATAACTTTAATGGATAAAGACTTTAAAAATGCTACTGTAACCCCCCCCCCCCCCAATGATGAAAAAATATTATAAGTAGACTGAAAATACATATAATCTTACTGTAAAATAGATTGGCTTTAGAAGTGAAATGTATGATTGGCCTTACAAAGCTTACTTTCAAGCATATATTAAATATAATAAAAAAAAAAAATTATGATCTCAGTTACTTTTAGGTCATCTGCCATCTTGAATGATCGAGACATATATGCATTGGTGCCTTAAACTTGGGCCAAAAGATTTTAGAAGGCAAGGCAGCATCATTTTGTTGCCTGTAGTGTCATGAGTGCACCTATGTTACTTTAAATTGCTGCCTACATAGTTATGATTTGGAACAGAGCCCACAGTACTGCTAATCTCTTTAGTGATCCATGCTTCAGCTCGGGGAAGTTGTTGAAGCTCTCCTGCTCTCTGATGGCAGGCAGCCCAAAGACACAGATGCAGCAAAAAAAAAAAAAAGATCTAACTGCAGTGTTGTATTATTAAGCAAAATCTTCCACATTCATGTGTTTGCCTCAACTGCTGATTTAAATGGCAAACTGAGCTTTTCACGGTTCTTGCTATTCATATATTGGCGTTATTGTTTAAAATCTGCTGTCTAGACTGAGTATTACTTCTTTTCCAAGAAACTAAAGTTGTGGGTTTGAGATTAAGCTCTGTCTAAAATCTCTGATTTGAGTTGTTTGGGGATTCACTCTATATTATTATTCATTCTTCATTGTTTTGTTTGTTTGCAACACAAAGCTGCTGTATTTTAAAGGTTCATTGAGATTTGTAATGTCAAACCATCTGCCAGAATCTGTGACTGCAATGCATAATCATTTAATACTCTGAAACCTTAAGAAAACATCCTTTTTTTTTTTTGCTGTAAAAACTAACTTCATTGGCAGAGAATAGCTCACCACCATATGTCTATTTTGACACAATAATTAGCTATAATCAAATTAAAGAATATAATTATTTACATTTTATAATAACCCTGTTATACCCCTGCGCCATTATCCCATTCTTTTAAATAATCATTGTTTTCATTCTTCATCATCTCACCCAAGTATTGTGGGTGGACTGGTGTAATTAAAAATAATGAGAAAACCATGTGTGTTCACGTCATCATGTCTTTAAAGGCCAGTGAAACTAATGTCAGTTTGCTTTGTGTGTCTAAAAAGCTTTTTCAATTAAATTTCTATTAAAACAATTTGGATATTTGACACATTTAGATATGTAATTGACTAGAATTAATAAAATAACCCAAATACTGGACATTTTCAAGGGCATGTGTGTCTGTTGCTTTCATTCTTTAAAACATTTAACAAGAAATTAATATTAATTTACATTTCAGACACGATATTGACAGTTACTTTGTCTGTTTTTATCTGCCAACAAAATAGTTCCAAATGTCATAATTGAATTAATTACTGCAACAGTGCTGCCATTGAATAAGCCAGCATTTAGAAAAAGTCTATTGAATGATTCAGTGGCTTGCTCATAAAGACAGTTGCTTGATTTGTTCCTGAATAAATTATCATTTAGAATGAATAAAAACACTGAATGATTCAGTCAATCTTAAAAATATTGTGTTGTTTTGTTCCTGAATAAATCATAATTTTGAACAAATCAGTTGATTTTGAATCCTGCTAGTAATATCCTTAGGCAAACCAACCTCAAATAAAAATAAAACTTTACTTACGTATTCACTGTAATAATTAAAATCTCTTATACTTTTGAATTATGAATCAAAATGATATTCCAGATTTTCCAGAATTTTAAGAATATTAGCATATTGATTGCACTGTTTTTTAATTTTAAAGGCAGGGTCTGCGATTTAAAAAAAAAAAAACGCTTTGGAAAACTGATTCGGGCTGAATAGCAAAACAAACTTGTAGCCAATCAGCAGAAACGGGCGTGTCTACTCATGATGCGGAGGAGAGAGCCTTCAGTCTACGAGACGGACATTAGCCGAGCTGAGCAACAGAAAGAGAAGAGATGGCGGATAAAAACAAAAGAGGAAAACGTCTGCGTAATCGCAGGTAAATCGCATTCAACAGTTTCAATATGAAAAATAACTTTTATATTAGTTCAATGGTTTTATTGCATTTTGAAAAAAAAAAAAAAAAAAAAAAAACCTTTTCATGGATTTATTGCATTTTGGGGAAAATAGTAAGTTTTTAATAATAAATCTTTGAAAATCAAAATCAGGATTTGAATTTTTAATGTTATTATAACCTAGAGATGGTATGTGAAAGTTTGAAACAAAAAATAGTGGTTTTCATCTTGCCACTTTCTTGGTAGAGAAAACACCTTTTTACTCAAATTGATCAAAATGGATTTATTGCATTTTGGAACCAAACTCTTAATTTGTTTCTACAATTTTCAGGGAATTTATCAAATGCATTTTTTTTTTTTTTAGTTTTTAAATTCATTTTCTCCAAATCCATTTAATCAATTGCTGTTTTATCCATGCAGTTTATTTGTCTTCTCTGGCAATACAGGAAATTACTGTAATTACTGCTGAAAACATACACCTTGCACTTTTATATGTATATTTTCACAGATGTCATTAGACATTAAATGAACTGAAGTACAAGCATAGCAAACCATATGGGTAGTTATATTTATTTTTATTGTATGGGAGCTTTTGCACCCTAGTAGCTACACAGCTGGATGTGGAGTGAGGTGTAAACGCTGGTGCTCTGTGTTGCATTGATTGATGGTAGCCGCTCTCCTGCCTGCATCCAGAGATGTAGAGAGTATTTTTTAACAGCCATGCTCTGACAGAATCAGGATCACTGCATTCGCTCACCAAGGAAAATATACTCATGCACAGCAGTCTGCTGATCACAGTAAATCTCCCAGACTCTTTCAGTAATCAGCCCATGTGCTCCGTTATTACTGTGTGCGATGATTCGCCTCTCCCACCTATCCACTGGCCCCTCACAGGACACTGTCAATGACAGCTGTTGCAGCAATGATCGACTATCAAAGTCTCACTGAAACCTTCAGCCAATTACTGTGCCTCTTGGAGAGATGCTGACATGAAAATAGGTTGTTGGGGGTGGTGATAACGACAGCATGTGACTCAGAAGCTGGTGACCACCACGGCTGACGGTCGGGCCCACACAGTATCTGTACCCACAAATGTTGACAGATTTCCACGGTATTGGAATAACCATCATTTCAAAAGTTTAATGCGACTTTTAAGATCAAAAAATGTTTAAATATTTGATAATTTGTTTATAGATATACACCAAAAATTCTAAACTATGATTGGTCTTAAAGAGTGATTTAGTGTCAGAAGGTCATTTTTCCAGAGATTTTAAAAAGTCTTTGTTAAAGCGTTATAATGGTGAACCAAGCCAACCAGCTACAAGGTGAATCGCTTTTTATTTGAAGCAAACTACTTTAGTGGGGGAAAGAACTACAATCCCATGAAGCATTGCAAATGGCATACTCAAATTAAATCAACATAGAAACTTTTTTTTTTTTTTTTTTTTTCGAAATATGGATATTTTTATAAAGGGCATTTCCTGCAACCTCTTTTGGCATGATTTGCCGGGATTTGGGGATTGGGAAATTGGGAATTTCTGCACAGCATAATGGGTAATGTAGTTTTTCCTCAGTGAATTCCACTGTTAGAGACATTATTTAAAAAGATAAGTGGAAATGTGAACAGATGGCTTCATTAAAAGCACACACTATCAATTAGCAACCTCTGAACTCACAACAGGTCTGTCTTTGAAGGTTTATAAGATATCGTTAAAAATCAATTTTGGTAAAAAAAAAAAAAAAAAAAAAAGCTTTTACATTCAGAACCCAATTGTTGCATTCTATGGAGGTTGGACCCCAGTAAAACCAGATATAACATGCTTGGTTTATATTAGAGCTAAAAGCTAATATAATACATGTTTTTTCTCATAATACATCTTGTGATTTGACTCATCAGACAGCAATTTGTGTTAGTACTGAATGCTGTGACTTTCAGGGCAGCAACAGCACTCAACACTGATTGAAGGGCATTAGAGACAGGTGAGCCATTCTTCTTTTCAAAAATGTCTGTAGCAAGCACAACTGAATAAAACTGAATGCAGAGGTATTGAGTTATGGCTTTGAAAGTTGAACCATTTTTAACTTGACTGGCTGTTTTGAAGGGATTGTTAACCCCAAGATTCTCATCTTCACCCTCATCTCGTTATAAACCCTATAGCTTTATTTCTTCCATGAAACACAAAACAATAAATTTTAAATAATATACCAGTCATTCTTTTCTTTGAAATTTCAAGGAGTTTGAAGAATCCAAGAGTATGAAGCCATGCATTAAGAATTAATTTCCAAAATGTATTTGTTTGCTATTTGTTATTGATTTGTTCACTGTTTTCTTTAACTAACTCATATTTGTGTCATCAAACAAACCAACGTTTTCAAAAAAAAAAAAACAATTACAAAAACCAATACATGCAAAACACTAGTAAAAGTAAAACATCAACAACTTTTATTCCTTTACATACAAACTGTGATTACAATGGTTTAATAAACATTTATTTTCAAGCGGTTCTTTACACAATACTATGTTATATGTTGATACCTCAAAACAATTTTACCATAGTGCATGATTTGTAAGCAAATACATTTTGATGTGTGCAACACATAACCAGCTTCATACAGTATGTATGGCTTATCTGAAGCAGTAAACTTGCTCGTTAGCTCACCTGGTACAGCACTGCACTTGCAATGCAGAGGGCTCAGGTACGACTCACGTGAGGCACAAGTCACAATAAAAGATTTCAAATACAAAGAAACAAGGTAAAATGGCATGGCTGCTTCAGCCAATGTATTTTTTAGTTTTTAAGAATTAACCTTCCAGTGCTACTCACCGGACATTTGTTTTCTGAACTGCTGCAATACATACAACAACCATATGACGTTCTTAGATTCGCATTCATCTGTTCTGGATAAAACTGTGTGCTTTTAGCATCACTTACTTTGAAAGTGTCACAAAACCTGCAATAATGACTGTCCCTGCACCACCATATAGTGTCATATAGTGCACAAGCCTGAACTACAAAACTTTAACCACCTCATTGTGAGTAATGCATTATCTTAGCAGACTTTTTAACATGCCATCAATACCATGTATTTAGAACAAAGGTAGTGGCTGATGAAATAAACTGCACCCTGTTGAGTTCACTTTTTAAATAATTTTTGCTTCTATTAGCTTTTTCTGTCTACTGAGCTGCAGGCATAAACAAATCAGCACATTCTTGTTTAAGAAAAAAAAAAAAAAAACTGTTGTTATATTAGCATATATACTGTATTTATGATGGCCGCCAATTATTTTGGGGCTTTAGTAACAGCAGTCCTCACAGTGATTCAGCATAAAGTTAGAAGCAGCAGAAAAAAAAAAAAAAAAAAATACAATAAGAACAGTATTCAGCAGTCCCTGCAAAACCCTGAACATTGCCTCCAACTTGTCTGATATGACTGTCATCACATTCCCTTCCACTCTCAAACAAGGCATGTTGTCCTGCTGAACAGCTTTAACAGGGGCTTTATGTGTATTCAAAGGCCATGAACTCATTTGCTCTACCCCCTAGGAGACTTTCACATTTTTGGAAGGAAAAATCATAAGTTTAATCAGTAGGTACCTATTCTGTGGCATATCAGTGGCTCTGCCGTCATTAACCGGCTCATTAAGCCTTTCTGGCCAACTGTGAATGTCTCCTCTAATCTTTGATGCTCCCAAATTTAGATGTATGTTCTGCTCGGTACATTTCACACACCATGGGCGCTGTGGTTTTACCATCACCATTGAGCCCATTTGTGAATGAATGGGTTTATTTCAGTCAGTGAAGGATGAATAAAGAAACAGATGTATGGGCTCATTAAGGACACAAGACATGAAGTCCAAAGGTGTCCATGTCCAAGTGTTTCTCCAGTGCACTGTTTATTTAAACTGTGCTTTTGTATGAGACAGTCATATTTCATGTAAAAATGAGTAAATGCTGTAGCTCGAAACAGCCCAAATATCCTTGTTAAAAAATGATTGTGCAACTTTTTTGAGCAACCACAAAAACAATGTTTTATATATGTAACTACATGAGCTGAACTGTATTTTCATAGTTGTTTTTGAGTTATGTTGGTGAAAGCTGTACACAGATGGTTCCATAAAGAACATTTATAATTCTTTAACCTTTTTTGGAACTATACTTGCAATGTTTTTATCAATTATTTGAATATATATATATATACAGTATATGTAGAAAATCATCGCTATGAAAACACCCTTTGGAGCCTTGATTTTTAAGAGTGAAGGGTGTTTTACTGTAACTGCTTTTCCTTCAGTCTTGTGTGGACCTCCATACAGTGTCATCTAGCAACCAATTACGCTTTAAATTCGAATTTATCTCAGTTAATTGGCCTAATTAATATTCAGTGGAACAACGAAAGAGTCCCACTTGATTTGTTCCAGTTTTAATTGAACATATCGCAGCTCATAATCAAGCTATGCGATATGCATCTTTTTAATCATGCTTGTCCACTTAAAGGCACCTTCAAATTCTTACCCAAATCTACCACAGAGAAGAGATAACAAGCTTCAGAGGCACAGAGCGTTTAAAAATAAAACTTCAAAATGAAAATGACGGAAGGGGATCAGAAACCAGAATATTTAACTCCAGAAGCAGACAGAAAGAGACCTGTAGGGGCAGTCCTGTTCTGCATTACCATTTGAACTGTGCAACTTACAACCCGAATACGTGCTACATAAGGAAGTATTTCCTTTCTTTTCTTTTTTTCTAAGAGTACTGCGGATATTCATAAATATACTCTGGTCAAGCTCAGACACTTAAAATGTATTTAATTTGAACTTACCTTGAATGTAGCTTGTTATTTATACAACTGCTAGATTTTGCTCAGTGATGCATTAAGAGTGTCATTTAGATTTTTTTTTTTTTTTTTAATTATTTAAATTAACACAATTTTAAATAATAATACTTTCTGTGATTTTATCAGAATGAAGTAGAACAACTAATATCACTACCGCAAAAAAACAAAACAAAAAAACATCATTGTAAAAACTGTATGTTCAACAAGCCATGACAGAATATTTTTCACATTACTTTAACTCATTAAAATAAGCAAGCAATTTTCAGCTTTTTTTTTTAAATAAGTTATACAAGATTCAAATCGTTTTTTAATAATAATTTAATAATTTAAGTTGAAATAACTTAAACAGCTAAGTTGATTCTACTTTTAAAAATTATTTTTTATGCCTTTCATTTTTTTTTTTTTTAACATGTTTTTTTTTTTAATATATATGCTTGATTGCATTTATGGGGTGCAGTCTAACATGTGTTAATGATTTAAAAAACAAACAAACAAAAAAAACATTATTTTTCACATAATTTACCTTTATTCCCCACCGCTCTGTCCCTTGTCATTTGAACGCTCCGATGAGTTGCTGTTTGCATGAAGCCCCTCCCTCAGAAATACGTGATTGGTTGGCTGGCCCAGTGTGTTGTGATTGGCTAAACCGCCAGCACTCGTCTTAACGTTCCGCGCCTCACTTCAGCGGCATGTGCTGCATTAAACTGCCAGAATTTTAAAAGATGGTATCTCTGCTTGCATTGAACTTTCAGCACTGCAACTTTGCAGAAATTGTTTATGCAGAAACATTACACACTAACTAATGTTAAAAAAAGTGAAATCACAATCAACCACCCCTTTAAACAAATCTGTTACAAAAATAATAAAGAAACTCTTGCAATATTTCAAACTAACTTGATTTCCATCTTCCATTTGGACTTTTCCAATAATAAGACAATATGCTAATGTTGTTATATTTTGAATTTCATTACACTGAATCAGGGTTGTTACAGTAACTAAAACAAAAATAAAGACATAGTAAACTAAAGCCACAAAAGTAGCATTTTCATTACTTGACATGAAATAAATGTTAATGGGTATAGCGCGCGCACACACACACACACACA
>SCHK01319799.1:8367-19575 GCA_004124795.1 Poropuntius huangchuchieni
ATGAGCCAGTCAAGACCTTGCAGAAGCAAGAAAGTGTCCGTGCAGGTGTTTGTCCTTGGGAGACAGGAGAGACAACAAAGGCCTTGCAGATGCAAGAAAGTGTCCGTGCAGATGTCTGTCCATGGGAGACAGGTGAGCCAGTGAAGACCCTCCAGAAACAAGAAAGTGTCTACTCAGAGGCAAAACAATCACCCAAACAATCTGTGCCACAAGATGCAGTCTCATCAAAACGGCAAGACAGTGCTCAAGAATCTGTCCGTCCCAGAGAAAATGACATAGGAACACCACCAGCAACAGAAAGCAGCACAAGTCAAACTGCCCCAGATATAAGTGAGATATACCCTTCAGACACAGGTGCACAGACAGCAGAAGAGATGAGAATGAACCCTCCTCTGGCTCGGCGTGATGCACTGTGCCCTTGGGATATGGGAGGGGGCAGACAAGAATCTATAACAGTGCTTGATAATTTAGATGTCTTCACTTGGGAAGAGGCGATACCAGAGGAAGATGACGGTGATGCAGAAACTGCTGCAGAGGCCTTCATCTTCCCTCCAGACTTGTGAACTGCGAGGGCAGTATCATTGTGCTTTATACAGCTTGAAAGACTCTTTGTGACAAAATGGGACCACTGGTCACACTTTTCAGTTTTATGCAGAATGTCCCTCCAATGTCATCGGCACACTTCACTGACTGTTATTTAAGAAAGGATTCCACCTTTGCCAACTTTCTCCCTCTTCAGCTTAGCAAACCATATCTGAAGACAGACTGCTCTCCTGTGCACATTCCCTTTTGGCCTTACATTAACACAAACACCCTGTTTAATTTGGTATTGTTTTGTGTGTATTTGTGTTCATATGGCTATGTAGATTATATTGTCAGTAAGTCCTACATCACCAACATACCCTGGTTGGAACATTTAGAAAGTCTAATGATTTACCACATTTTCAGTCAAAAAAACATTGCACTAATATTACTAAATAACTAAGTTAAGAGACGAGCTGTCCTGATATACACATCAATGTTGCTAGTATTAAAAGTTGTACATATTTAACAGCTCTTTGGTCTACTCAAATGGTTTAGACAAACATAAATTTAACAGCATTTGTAGCGTGTTTCATGACTCAAATAAGGCATTTCAACCACACTGATTAATTTACAAATCTACAGGGTAGCACCATTGTATTTTTCTGACAAGGAGCCCCATATATAAAGTATTCATTTTAAAAAAGCATAACACTCTAAATTATACTATGTGAAATTACATAACACAGACAGTATGTGTTATAAAAAATAATCTTGTTCAAGAGCAAAGTACTTTTGATCTATAAAAATATGATGATTAAATTTGATTAGTTTTAACAATTATATGATGTTTCATAGAACACAGTTTTTATGTCCCCTTACTGTATATGAGGATGTGTAATTAAATGTTCAGGGTTTACAACTAATTTTATCTACGTTTGACTCAACCTATTTACATGCTGCTTTTGAAAAATAATAACAGATATTAGCACAGATGTAATGACCATTAGACTGCACTTGTAATTCCTACCAGAGTTAGACAATTGAGTTTATTTTTGAGTTATTCTATCATTTTGACCGGAATTGCAATGTCAACTTTTCAAACTAGGAACATAAAGACTGTGCTTTTGTATGAGGTAAAATTTTTGTAAGAACCAACAGTCAATTTTCAACAGTAGCCAAAGGAAGTTTACATTAACTTCTATCAATGTAAAAAAATGCAACATTTATTTTTATATTCTTAATAATGTGTCAATTGAGTATTCTGAAATAAACTTTTAAAAATGCAAACTGCAAGGTGTTGATCTTCATCAAGTTCCATGTGTAATGAAAGTAACGTCATGTTTATTACCACATATAACAAGTCTACATATGCATGTGCAGTTATTTGAGTGCCAAATGTGATTTAAAAAACAAAACAACAACAACCAAAGTTTATTTATAAATACAGCAATATTTATTTTGATTATTGGAAATCAGTCTGTACAGAGTGGACCTGTGTTGGATGGACTAAGGCAGCACATTCAGCATTACTTGTACCACTGCACAGCCTCTGGCTTTGGTACCTGGTAATGCAGATCCTCAAACTCCTCTCCAGGCTTCAGCGTAGGACCAGGAATCAAGACAGTCTATAAAAATCAGATGTCAGATGTTAAGTCTTAGTTAAAACATCCCACATTTTCTCCTTTGTCCTATTTATTTACCTTAATAATGGGTTCTTTTGGTGGAGCCCATGCTGGAACAATCTTGCCATGAAGTCTCCAGCGCCCATAGGGGTTGACCAGATGCCTCTCCAGCACTAGGTATTCCAGTACGTCCCTGGGTTCATCTTCATCCCCAAGCATCAACCGGCCAAAGCGGTCATAGATTGCCAATGTCTGAGAGATGGATTGGTATCATGAGCTCAAAATCTGAGTACTCCCATGCAGTCACGCTATTACACAGAATTGTTAGTCTAATTCACTGACCTGTCTAGAATGCATACGGAGAGTCACCTGACCGTACAGGTTGCCCTTGCTGACCATGTCAGGACACCTTGCATGGACCACCCGTGGCGGCTCCAGTGACTCAATGAAGCGCCAGCGCAGAGTCTTATAACGGTTCCCCCGAACCATCTCCTGCAAAACATGCACACACATCGGACAATCTGAAATGCTGAATAAGGAAAATTTTGTTTTAATTTGAATTTTTTTTTTTTTAGTTTTTATTCTTTTTATTTCAGTTTTAGTTATTTTGGTCAGTGAACTAAACAAAAACAAGAAATGTTGCTTTGGCAACTAGCTGTAATAAAATATGTTTAGGGGTTTTTATGTTTTACTTCACTTAAGCTTTACTTAATTTCAAGTATATTTACATAGTTTTGATTGGAGTCTGAAACAAGGCTACGAAAATAAGCTGCATTACTCAATTGTGAATTCTGTCAGTTCATTCATATACAGATTTACTTACAGGGTAACACCTCTCTGTCACCAAAGAATGAAGCTTTTCTTTGTTAAATCTGAGAAGAAGGAAAAGAGGACATTTACAAAAACGTGATGTTTATTTATTAACGCAGATTTTGTAAGTGGGAAAAATGGAAAAGACAGTAAAACTCTGAAGCAATAACTATTGTTGATAAAAACAATTTTTTTTACTGTGTGAGTGCTGCATGAGCATCTATGAAGATTTGCTGGGCTAGTGCTGGGAACTCTTTAGTGGAGAACTCAGAGTCGTGGTCCTTTATTTTACGAAACCTGGTCAAACAGAAAAAAAAACAATATTACATCAGCATCTGAAGTATGGCGTTTACAGAGAGTCACTGAGGCTGCGGTGGTCCTTACGCCAGCTGTGATGCTGCGCTCTGACGCAGCTGTTCTGTGCGCTGCTTCAGACCTTCTTTAGACAGCGTGGAGAGACGTGCATCTCCTTCAGGAGGAACGTACGGATCAAAGATGCCCGCTGAAAACAAAATCAAAATCACATGACAATGAACCATAATGTGAAAAACTGTTAAACAAGTGATGTTGGTTAATCACCTAAAAATCTAAAGAACAATGCTCAAGACTTTAGAGATTTTAGAGATGTTTCTAAATAAAATACTAAGCATATTACAGAATTTGATGTGCTAAAATTAGTTAAAAAAAAAAAAAAAAAAAAAAAAAAGCTTTTGAATTTTCACTAAAGCTGTATTTATTTGATCAAAAATACAGAAAAAAATAGTAATGTTGTTGTATCCGTTTTCTATTTTAATACATTTTAAAATGTCATTGATTCCTGTTATGCAAAGCTGAATTTTCAGCATCATTACTCAAGTCTTTAGTGTCACATGAGGCTCCAGAAATCATTCTGTTATGTTTTTTGGTTCTCGAGAAACATTTCTGATCTCCATCAACACTGAAAATAGTTTTTGCTGCTTTGTGTTTTGTGGAAACTAGGCTACATGTAAATAAATACAAATAACTAAATAAAAAAATCATGCAAAAATCAAACTTTTAGTGTATGTTTCACATAATGATTAGTGCTGTCAAACTGTGCATATTAATTATGTATATACATACACACACATACAGTATATATTGAAAATATTTACATGTATATAAATGTATATTCTTATATTTTATATTATATATAAATATATTTAATATATTAACATATTATTCTTAAATATATACAGGCATGTGTTTGTATTTATATATACGTAATAAATATACACAGTATATACATATATATTATGTAGACAAAAACTTTTATTTTGGATGCTATTAATCGTTTGACAGCACTAATAATGATCTTAAAAACCCATTGACTGGAAGGTTTGTGGTTAAAGTTTGTCACTGGTGTAAACTGTGCCATCTTAACAACATAAGTATTATTATTATTAGTTGCAGTAATAGTAAATATATTATCACTGACTAAAGAATTAGCAAGTGAGTCCAGACTTTTTTTTACTGGAGTTGTTTATATAAATGTGCATGAGACGACAGTAGTTTGATTTGCATGTGTACCTGTGCACGAGATGTTGATGGCTCTCTCTATGTACTGCTGCTGGACCACCACACCAGCAGCCCGGGCTTTAGCCTCCTGCTCGCCTTGGCTTTTCTGTTTCACATTCACCGCTGGAGGAATGAAGTAGCGCTTCTTTGTGCGGATCGGAACCAACACCGGCTGCGGCAGCCGCGCGCACTGCATTACACCAGGGAGAGATTTTGGCAATAAATGAGTACAGATTACATGTATATTTGACCTTTTACAAAAAGAAAAGTGTTAGAAAAACAGGTAAATAAATAGCTGAAGCGTTTATAATATGTCCCGAAGTCTCCAGTTGACACTCTATGAGCCTCATTTAAGCATACATGTCCATATTCATTGAAGATATGCGAGCAGCACTGCACATTCACATTGTATATTTGCAAAAGGCGCCCTGCTAAAGTAAAATTTTAATTTCATACCTTTAAATTCTGACATGTTGTCGGCTGAAGGTATTTCAACGTCCTACATAAGGAGGTCGCCATGTTCTTACCACGCTGACTCCTTCGTGTGATTGAAAAATAGCAAACATGTGTGAATCTGTCTTTGGCGCCGCCCAGCGGCGGAGAGGAGAGGTACTACAGCATATAAAGCCAGAGCGATGAATAAAACAAATATACAGTATGTTAAAATAAATGTAGAGCACTCCCAGTGGCTTGATTCTGAAACCCGACCTGGATGGAGTTTTTAGGAATCAATTTATATAGATGCATTCTCAAACAAATCTTAAAATATTTCATACCGCATCCTAAAAACATACGTATATTCATTAAAGACGTGTACCATTTTACATGATTTTATTATTTCCCATAAAATCTGTAAAATTTTAAACTCCAGTTTTCCTCAAGACTGCATTTGACTGATAAGCTACCAGCTAACCTGTTAAAGCTGTAATACGGATGTCTTTTCCAATAGGTTGATAAACACAAGCAATCCATTGCACAAGGTTTCTCTCTTGCATCAGACGTGATTTCCTTTATTGCCTAGTTTCTATGTTGTCTCTGGCAATACTGTGATGAAAATCTTGTGAAATCAGACCCTCACAATCGTTGATGTTTGAAGTCTGCAGTCATAGTCAGTCGTAGTATGCATTATGCACACAAGCTCCCAACAATCTATTCACACACAGGTAAACGTTCATCATCATCATCATCTGTGCTTTAGTGTCCCAAAACTGAGCAAAGTCCTGGTCTTTCCTCCCACTGTACCTGCTGCACATGATTTCAATCATTATTTACAAGTATATCCATAAGTGATATGTTTTTGAAACACTCATTTGAACTGCGTGAACCTCTATGGCATAGTCTACATTTAAGGGATACATGTTCATCTGTATATAGTTTACAAAATGCACACAAATATAAGAGCATGAAGAGTCATACCTCACATGTACAAATCCAACACAGCATTCCCACAATACAGTTGTGCCCATCGTTTATCTTTTTTTTCTCATCTTCTTTAATGAACATCAATTGTATTTTAAACAAAAGCACACGTCAGGGAAAAATTTAGACAGAATTTGATGATCATGAACTCTGTGTCTGTTGCTAATATGAGCCCATTGCATCTCTGCTTGTCAGCAGATAATCAATCATTTACGCAAATCAGGTTCACAAATTTAAGGCCGCTGAGCTTTAAAAATCATGATTTTTTTTTTAGGTCCCAAACTAGTCCCGAATGCTAATTTTGATTTCGGCAACAGTAAAATAATAATTTTATAAAATCTTTGTATTATCATGGCCCATGCTAATGACACTGTTGTAATTCATCATCCGTTGTATTCATTTCTTTCGCAGTTTTGGAGGTGCAAACCAGCGGAAGTGCTGCAGAAAAGGTGATAGTGACATACAGGAGACAAGGGCAAAGATCAGAGATCATACATATGTATATATAATCACATTTGAGAATAATTGAAGGTCTCAGAAACTAATGCTCGCAGTTTACAATATACACACAGTACCATGCTTATGCGTCTTCAGTCCTAACCGTTACTAACGATGGGATTCAGAGCCGTTACCGTAGAGTCTGTTCAGTCACCAGTGCATCCCAACCTTTAACCCCCATTCTGCCCAGTCACGCCGCCGAGGATTATGGGTAAAACGCATATATAGCCATTACTAATAAAACAGGAGGAGATTGTTGTTTGTACAGAACAAAAGATAAACACAAATTTAAAACTGAGCATATCAAAGTCATGCTTGTTTTTTTTTTTTCTGTCTGTGAATGTGAGGAAGGAGAGATGATTGCGTAATAATACCACTGTATGAGAGGAGCGCCATACTGAGGGAACCACGTGTGTACATGCATTACCAGCTCATGATAAAATAACATGGAGAATCTCTTGCTTCAGTCACAGCTCTGCTCGAGTGCACTTGCGCCTCCCGCTGGCAGAATGGGGAACTACGTCACACTCAAGAGTGAATAACGGTCTCGTTTCCTAGTCTCACTTCTCTTTATTGACTCTTGGGTAATTCTTAAGATGGAGTTGCAGTTTTGTAATCGTTTCTGTTTTCGCTGAAGATAGCCAGATGATGCTCATTTGGGAGTGAGTGAGCAGGTCAGGGAGGGGTCAGAGTTCAGAGGTCAGACGGGGGGTGCTTTCCGCTGCAGCAGGTACTGGTGGATGTCGTCTGCGTCTCTCTTGAGCCAGGCGGCGTTCAGGAGAATGTTCTCGCAGCACTGCTGTACCGTGCGCTCGGCTGCTGGCGCGTGATGGCTTTCAAAGAAACTCTGAAAGCAGAGAAAGCACCAACACTTCTGTTCAGAACAGCAACCTGCGGTGGTTATCGCTCTCTTTTCAAACTGCATCACAATATATTTTATCTTATTATTTTCAACAGGATATCTATTGCTTCATCATTTGAAACCAAACAAACTTCCTGCTTGAAATGTTTGCTTGCATTATATTTCTTAAAAAATAAATTCCACATTTTATTTATTTATATCTATATCTATATATAGATATAGATAGATAAATAGATAGATACTAAAAACAGGAATATTTTGAAATCATTTAAAATGACCATTTTTATTTTAATATATTTTAAAATGTCATTTATTTTTGCAATTCTGCAGATTCTTTGATGGAAAGAAAATTAAAAAGAACAGCAATTATTTGAAGAAGAACAGAAATAGAATTTTGTAACTTCATTAATGCGTTTATGCACTGTAAAAAGTGAAAAGTTGACTTAATTTAAAAAAATTGAGGAAACCCATTGCCTTAAAATTATCAAGTGAAAATAATTCAAAAAAAATAAGTTAAGTGAACTTTACAGTTCAAGTAACTTATTTTTTAAAATTATTATTTACTTAATAATTTTAAGGCAACGGGTTTCCTCAATTTTTTTAAGTTAAGTCAACTTTTATTTTTTACAGTGTGGTTACTTTTGATCAATTTAAAGCGTCCTTGCCCAATAATTTCCATTAAAACATCTAAACTTTTGAATGCTAGTAATGTATATTAATTTTTTTTTTTTATAAAATCAACAAAATGAAGACTGATTGACTAATGAATCATTAACATGTCCCACTTACTCACCAAACAAATAAAAAAAAAAAATGACACTAAAAAAGGTTTTCTAGAACAAGAATTACTCTGACCAAGTGCAATATTTAGTCTATGAAATATTTTAAAGCCAAAAATAACTATAAAAAAAGGTATATAACAGAATATAATAAAACACAACAATATTAAACAAAAAATATTTTAAATAATATGTTAAATAATATGATTACAATTTCTATTTTTGATTTTTTGCAGGTTTGACAGGATTCACCCAATGAGACTTTACTAATGTTTCTCGCTGTAAATATCACTTTGTTTTATATTTTTTCAAGCTAAAACTCAAGCATAGTTGTTTTTTTTTCAGACAGTATATTCACTTTCAATCTTACTTGCATACATTACATTAACGGATTTGTTCCTGTACAAGATTTTTTTAAACAATTAATTTATTTAATGTTATTTATAACAACTGTACAAGGACTTTTAAAACTCATTCATATTAAGACTGATTTACTAATTAAACACTGCGATTAGTGAACTGGTGAAAAATTTGTTTACATTGATTGTTATGTCTTGCAAGCAACGTTAACTCAATGCAAGTGCAATATATAGTCTTAATATAGTCTTAAGTCAGAACATAACTGGAAAATACACGTTACATTCACTTCACACAACACTGCTTATAAGTGACATGATGCTCACCTTAACTTCAGCAGCCATTTTATCTATTGCAAACCCATCCACTGTCAGCTGCAGTGAAGAAACGAAACAAAAACATATATTCATGATACATAATCAATAAATCAGGTCAAACACTGTATTTCCCATCTTAATTTACTGACTGTTGCATTCTATTTGTGTACTGCACTTGTTTCACCTTGATGAGTCTTGATATGAGGAAGCCGCCCTGGTAACGGTTATGAAGTTCTTCCCAGTTGTCCCTAACAAATTTCCATGCAGCTTTGCGCCCCTGTTTGCTGCTTCCAGCTACGCCCCCGATTACAGACACAGTGTCCTGGGGACGAACCTCCTCCTAAAAATACCACAGCCACACTCAGCGCCACTGTTCACACTTCTGGAGATTTTTAATTCCCACAGACTCAGATTAGAGCTCAGAGAATGAGCGTGTCAGATCAGATTGGATTTCTTGTGAGAATGTTAGCCTAATTCAAAATGAAACGGTGCTTTATTGATCTCCTGAGGAAGACAGATGCATTGCAGCTTTAAACATGAATCACAGGGAATAAATAATACCGGTTCTTCAATACATAAAATATCACGAATTCAGCAATAATTCAGGGATATGTAACTGACAAGCTTGGCATGATTCACCCCAAAAGACCTGTCTGTTTTGTGCCATTCCCTTTATCCGTTGAAACATTTCACACTCTTGCAAAGTGTGGTTCTAGTGCTTTAAATTTTTCCAGTCTGACCTATTTTCTGCAGTAAGTGTGTGTGTGTGTGTGTGTGTGTATTTGCGTACCGACAGGGCAAAGTTAAGCACTCTCTGGATGAGGTCAGGGGCGGGAATGGCTCCCAGCACTCTCTCGATACGGTTCTTTTCCTCCTGCATGTCTGCCTGCTTGTGAAGCTGAACACAGAACATGTGAGATGCATTTTATTCGTCTGCACCTTTAAGGCTGTCGCTGTGTAATGTTCAGACACGTGTTAACTGTCACCTTGAGCATGGTGTCAAGCGTTGTGCTGTCTCCGTGCTTCAGAACTGTTAGGTATACCTAAAGGAATGCAAAAAAACACCTACGTTTACAGGGACATGTTGAGCCAGCACTACTAAAAACAATACAGGAACACCATTTGCAAAATCAGCTGATAGACTAAAACTACTAAAGTGTAGGTAATAGTACTAGTGATGCACCAGAATAAAAATGATCAGTCGAAAGCAAAACCAAAAATTCAGGATGCACTTGGTCGAAAACTGTAATTATTAATAATAATTAACCGTGTTAATAAAAACAACAGCAATAAAACTGAAAATAAATTTGATCTAATAATAAATTAATCATGCTTCTTGTTGAAATACAAACATTCAAATGGTGACCCATAACTTTTCACGACAGATTTACTCAAACATTAAATAATGAAGACACAAATAAAAACACATTAAATGAAAAAATTTCTTTTTCTAGTTGACTATCGATTTGGACATCATGGACATTCAANCGAAGACACAAATAAAAAAAAAAAAATTTTCTAGTTGACTATCGATTTGGACATCATGGACATTCAATGGCTTTCCTGCTTACAACATGGTTGATGTTGTCCTGTGTTTAAAACACTTGAACAAACGATTAAACAACTCCACGAGACTTCATACATTTCAGTAAGTATTACTGTTTCTTTTAACATACCTTATGATGTTCATTCATGTTTATTTTGTGCTATAACTAGTAATAAAGATGAGACGATCGGTACATATGCATAATGAAACAACATCTAAACAATCAGTTCACATTAAACAGCAATAAAACAATGTTATTGTTTGTGTTTTGTGATAATATGGACAGAATTTTAAATCTGAGACTCATTGGGATTTAAGAATCCAGATCAGTATCAACTAAAATGAGAAATCTATATTGTTATTCAAGCACTAGCATCCACACAGCTGTTTCTGTTTTATTTTATCTACACTGTCTGCATGAAACAGACACTAACACGCACCATCTATTCAATTAATTTCAGATTCAATTTTGGTGCATCACTAGCACACTGATGCAAATGTGTCTGTACTATGAACAGAAATGCAAGACGACTCACTGGACTCCTGAGGTCTGCAGGCAGGATCTGTTTACCCTCCACATGTTCTTTGAATCTCCGCCGAGCCTCCTCCAGTGTGGCCTTATGCCCCGCTTTACCCAGCTTCCCCAGCACCAGACCCCGCAGCAGGGCGTCCAAATGCCCTGAACAAGCAACAAAAGAACACTTCATTTGAATGTCTCTTCACAAACAAATGATAACTATTCAAAAAGAAACCAATAAGCTAAAACAGAACAGGGTTAATAGAGATATGTACAATGCAAACATAAGTTTGTGTGAGAAACAGTGCAGATTTTTATTAAGTTATTTGGGTGAACTATTCCTTTATAATTCTTCTTTATAAGAATCATATATATCTTTTCGCATGTGATGTGAGGGGCTTATATATCCATGTTGTAACA
>SCHK01319814.1:0-15472 GCA_004124795.1 Poropuntius huangchuchieni
CAGTCAGATGTCATGTTGTTCTGAGCTAGAAAAGCTCTAATTTTGACCAAACCTTTGTCCATTAGCCTGGAAATATTGCAATCGCAAAGAGAAAGGCTTGCAGCATTTGCCAATATTGCAATATTATACAAATACAATCATGGCTAGCAGGAAATATTTTGCTATGTTGCTATTAGCTTAATGTATTAGCTGAATTGACAGCGCTTTGACAACATGCCACGCAGGTGAGCAATATCCCGACGGACTGTGATTGTGTGTTAATAAAGAGCTCAGTTTAGTTTCTCAGCTTGTTAAGAGCGGGTGACAGCTCTGTTATTTATGCGGTGGGAGTGAAGCGAAGGAGGGACTGTAACTCATTTTCAGATAATGACAAACCTCTCGTCTATGCTCCCCTCCGAGTTCCTCATCTGCTCTTCAAGTTTGCTCATCCTCCGCTCCACAAACTGCAAAGTCATCTATCTGGACACTGTCGTGACATGCCTACACACTCTTTACACCCTCTCACACTTCCTAACACGTCACCTGTTCTGTGGTTTTGTCACTTTAAGATGCCAGTTATACTCCACCATCCTGTCTCAGTTTGTTTTTATATCTTCTATTTTCTTTATCATTTTCTTAAATCTGATCTAAGGGAGAATTATATGATGCAAAATACAACAGAATGAGTAATTCAAGTACCTAAGGGATTTACTAAAACACATGTATGACGCAGGTTTACTAATTATACATTAAAGACTAACCAACAGTAGTTCAGTATGAGCTGGTGCTTTAACTTATTTATTTATTTTAAATATCAGCCAAGACGTTTCATACTTTGAGAGAGATGTTGATGTACCCTCCTTATAGTGTCATGATGCAATTATTATGGTTAAACTAGACTATGTACAGCAATTTTTACAATGTATAGAAGCAGCATCTCAGCAGAAAATATATTCTGTGTGTAGGAGCACCTAGAAACTACCTCAGCATAAAAAAGTGAAAAATAAAATTAGAAATAAAGTCACATCGTGAGATTTAAAGTGGCAAGTGGAAGATCACATGGTCAGTTCAAGAAGTCACATGGTCAGATTAAAATTTACATAATGATAAATATTTGTTAGGTTTAAAGTCACATTGTGGGATATAATGTCACAGTTGGGAGACACATTTCATTTGTGTTTTTAATCTAAGAAAACACATTTCCTTAAAACATTTATTTTGATGTACAAAGGGAAAAGAAAGTAGCCTATAGAATGGAAACGTCATTCTAGAATCTTTGATGTGGAATTGTTCCCCTCACATGTGTGTTACAATCAGCATTTCTGAAAATAAGATGGCTAATTTTCATCAAAGATACTTTTTTCTTTAAAGCTTTTGTCCACTACTTGTGGACAGGGCTCCATTTTATTTTTCATTACAAGACTATCCAAGATCTGCAGTACATCTGATTATTTAAAGGTTATGGAATTATCAGGTCTCTCTTAAAGTCACAATGAAATGGAAATAGTTTACTTATGGATTGTGGCATAGCCTATGACCGAGCGAAATGGGTTATCAAAAAAAGACAAATCAAAAATGAAGGGCAAGAACTTGGCTGANACATAGCCTACGCCCGAGTGAAACGGGCTATCGAAAAAAGACAAATCAAAAATGAAGGGCAAGAACTTGGCTGAATCCACCTATGTTAACTGGATGAAGGCAGATCTTGAACGCAAGTCTGCAGCAGATTATAAGAAGGGGCGGGGTTTAAGCAGACTAAATGAAAGTCCAGCATATGCCGACATATTCATTCTCAGCATAATTTTTGGATAGTAAAACTCAATGTCTATAAATAGTTTGCGTGTACGTCCAGAAGAGGCAAGCAGAGGAAAACCAGTTTGCCCTTCATGGGTGGTCGTAGCTGTTTGAACTTGCTTGAGGGCCAAATGAGGAAAATAACAACCTGCCTCCATAATGGAATAAAAAGCAGACCCTTCCAAAGTAATACTCAGGTCTCTCATAGTTTTGGGCCAGGGGCTCCGTCCACAGCTGCACCGGCCTTCACAATGCATCAGGAGGAAATTACACTGAAGGGCTACAGTTACAGCGCACCATAGTGGAGCTGCCACATTGTGTTTTAACGTAGTCCTGATTACTCCATGCTGGTCTAATTAAGAGTGTTTACACTGGCCATTTGATCCAGAGTGACAATAGAACCAAACCCGAGTCTAAATCTGAGTCAAAACACAGGCCTAATGAGGAACAGGCTGGGCGGCACATTCCCCTGCTGCCTGTAAATATGACAGATGCAATAACACTAACTACACCAGATTGAACGAGGCTGTTTGTTTCGCTAATGCGTGATTGGATGGGTCTGTTAAGAGCAGGGTGGATTCTCCAGGGCATCACGTGTCACGTGTCCCCATCATTTATCTAATTTGGCAAAGTGGCAATGACACGGATGGGAAGCTACGCTGGGAATTAGCGAAGGCTAGCGTTACAGGGTGGCAGTTATTTGAGGATTTTTGAAAAGCGATTATGTCGTGATCCATCCCAATTTGTTATACGTATCCGATCTCCAAAAAACCTGATACCTTACATGTGCTTCCTCTCAGAGACTCTCGGAGAATGGAAGAATGTATCGTCATTTCCACCATAAAGTGACATTTGAGCTGTTGGACCACTATAAACGTCTAAACCATAACAAAAGGTGAATGTTATACATACTGGAAGGGTTTTCCCCAGCACGTCATCCCTCAAATCAGCGTTTCCAACAATAATACTTTACATAACTTCAGACTATGTGGATTTAACAAGGACTAAACATGTTAAACATAAAGCGTCAGCTTAAAGACCAGCTGAAAAGAGACACCATACAACACTAGCTTCTATGTCTCCTTTTCTCTTTGCTCCCCGCTCAGAATCAACATATTATATTCTAACCTCTAATGTGTTGTAAATAAAATATCTGCCTTGTCAGCAGCTCATCTCGCCAAGCAGACGTTCTCCAAGGCCAGAGAAGTCTTCAGGTCTCATCTATAAGAGGTGTGTGATGGTAGGGAGACAGGGCTTTTAGACGTCTTGACGACTCTTAGCCAGGAGCGGAGACACAGAGATACTAGAATCAGCAAAAGCCGACACTCATAAATAGACCAGCTGATGCGTGAAAATCTGACTTTGCCTCTTAGCTTGCAGACCCTGAGATAACTCAGAAAACTTTAATTGGTAAAAAACAGGAACATATATCTAAATTTAGACAGAAATGGCATTTGGAAGCACTAGCATATCAACAATTATAAAACAGATGCAGTAACCATGAAACCTAAATTCCATTGTTTGACTCAATTAATGGTTCTACACTGACAGAAGAATGCATGTTGAAAATGAAATACCAAACTTAATACTTTCCAATAGTGCTTCTTGCACTATTATTCAGCAGCACCAAAACACAGTAAGTCTGAAAGTTTCTGAAATTTTCACGTTAAAAAATAAATACTACCACACACTTTGTCAATCACGTTTACACACTGCCTCCGAAACTGCCATCTGTCACAAAAAATTTGTATCGGGTTCCATTTTCTGTGTTTTTCCCATCTGTAGCAAGCATTCTGACTCAGTGTGCAAGGCTATTTTTTAAAAATAAAATATATTAATCACATTTTGCTATTTGTTATCAGGTTGTTGATGTTTGCCTGCCATTCTTGCTCTATCTGCATAGTACATGATCGCGCTGATGACGTATCCTATCTGCGTGAACAGGGTGCGCAGAGGTATGCAAATACATATCTTGACAGGCAGGTAGGAAAGCCTCTCATAATGTTCAGACCGAACATTTTAATTGGACAAACATTAATTGGTCCTACAGCTTCCACAGAAATACATATAAATACATTTAGACCACTTAACTTAATTATTGCTATCGGATGTGAAGAGACTTTCAACCAGTATAACAAAAAATGTTTCTGAAGACAATCACTTCATGTACCTTTAATAGTTAAGGACGGGTTTTGGACTGCATTTTTGCTGCCTCTAAAAACACTGTTTTGTGTTTTTCAATGTTCTATGTATTTTTAAGCATACTATTGATCCCCATGGTGATTCTTGCAGGTTGAACAAAATATGCAGTGAAAAAAAAAAATGGTAGAATGAAATGAAATAAAATGGTAACCAAAAACAGGACTCAAAAGGAAACCAATTTCTTCAAGGTGTTGTGGAGACACTAAAGAGGCACATATTAATAACTAATAAAGGCCCAAAACAAAAACAAAAACAAAAGTAGGAGATCAAAGCAGGAAAATTACATTACCCTGCAAAAGAAAATATGATTTTAGAGAAAAAAGACTGTCTCCATGGTCATGCTGCCACTGCTATGTTCCCGGTCACCCTAGAGTCAGCTCATGCTGCTCTACCACAAGCTTATAAAGCTCTCTACTCCAGTGCAGCTGCAAACAATGCCTCTCATTGGTGTAGGAGGAGTGGGAGGAGATTAGAGCGATCAAACAATAAGAGCGTGATCAGGTCTCTCACTGCATGACACACCTACCTCCCTCTGTCTCTGGCCAAACAGACCAGCATGTAGCAGAAGTTGTGAAATAGCTGATATACACACACCTGTGATCACACATCTATTGAATTCTATTTTACTGTGAAGTTCATACAACTACTATATCTCCTAAAGTTATGCTAATGAACTGTATTACTAAGAAGAAGAATTGTTTACTATTTTTATTATTATCAAATGTAAGTAATAAAGATTGGTGTGCTTTTGTGCTTTTTAATGCACTGCTCTGCCACTGACTGTATGATGAATCTTGACGGTAGCCATTTACGTCCATAGAAGACATCAATGGCTACCGTCAACTGTTTGGTTCCCAACATTCTTCAAATTATCTTCTTTTGTGTTTAACAGAAGAAAGAAACTCATACATGCTTGTAAGATGTGGAGGGTGAGTAAATGACGACAGAATATTCATTGTCAGGAAAACTATTGCTTTAAACTACAAAGTATCATGAATGCCATTTAAATATAACTGTTAGAAGAACAATGAAAATGAGAAATTTTGCCATGTCAACACACTGAAATAAGTTTAAACAGACGTTCTAAAATCACTAGAACTGAAATATAAATTAAAGTTATATAAAATATTTAAAAACTAATAAAAATGACAAACATATGAAAAAAGGAAAACATCAAATCAAACTGCTACTTTCTAATTATTTCCAAGGAAACATCTGGACAAATGTTTCCTAATAATACAGTACAGCAATAGTTTTCCCATGCAAACTTCTCGAAGTAAATTTGAACTGTCGTTACTCAAACTCCAGAATGAAATCTCAGCCAAGGGCCTGAGGAAATGTAGCCATATTAATTGTCCCAGCAGCCAGGCCGCCGATGAGTTATCCATTTTAACCCAGCTAATATTACAAACAAAATGGCTGAGGTAATGGCGCACAAACATACAAATCACTCTACCACCCGTGAAAGGATAAAAGCGGGAGAAATGAAGAAACAGGAAATGTCCACGTAACATCAAACATGTAATTGCAGCGGTAGCGGGTTGGAGCATATTCAAACTAGCCAGCAATTATCAAAGGTCCAACAGGTCTTTCCCCCTCCCCTCGGATCTCTTTGCCAATTAAGCTGTCAGGTTGAGCACAGATGGCTCGCGGTGTATCACAGGCTGCTCCTCTGCCCTGTTGACCAGCTTTTCTAACTTTCACAGCCATCCATCATTCG
The DNA here is from genome assembly GCA_004124795.1 of Poropuntius huangchuchieni. NCBI lineage: Eukaryota > Metazoa > Chordata > Actinopteri > Cypriniformes > Cyprinidae > Poropuntius > Poropuntius huangchuchieni. Next base: position 5,696 of record SCHK01319814.1, read on the forward strand.
CTAAGGCCTTAATTAGCTTGTTATTTTGCCATGTAAACTATTCCGGCATCAGAAAAAAGGCACCCTCGGAGCATTCTCAATGCTTTCAGACCAGGGCCAACCAGGGGGATAGTGCGCCTTGTGGGAGGGCAGCCAATCAGCGTCGCCCAGAATGGCATTTTCAATAGCCTTTTCAGCATGGTGCGCTGGCAATTATGCCCCCCAGCCCCCACCTTGCTCCACTTCCTGCCAAGCAGCGTTTTTTTGTGGCCTGCAATTCTAGAGCTGATTCATAACCCTGTTATTTCCCTCTCTCATTTCTTTGTAATTTTTTTGCCACCTTGGCAGGTTGGGCTATGGAAAGTGCTTATCAAAGATCAGCTGCAAGCCAGTGCAAAATAAGACATAAAGAGGAAAGGAGAGAGAGTGAATGACAATAGCAGAGTCCACAATGTTTCCATTTGGCACCATCACCTGGTTGCCCTATCTCTATCCCTCTCTCTCTCTGAGAGTGCCAGAGGGAGGCTCTTTGGCTTGCGGATTGATGAATTGGATTAGCCTAATGCAAGTTTGGGTACAGGGCCGCACCTGAGGCATGGCCACGCATTACGATACCAGCTCTCTCTGATTAACAGCACAAACTGATTGAAATCTGGTCCAAAAGGAGCTCTCTAAGTGGATAATCCTCTACAGACAGTGGCACACATGTTCAACAAACTAGCCGCTAACTCTTTACCGTCGCCATTGGATGAAGGGGCTCTGTGAAGCGTTAGAAAACAATAAGAGCTGTATGTACCCCTTCAGATTGCATCTTATGCCTTTTATTTTACTTAGTGTGTGCAGCGTGATCACAATCTTGTACAGTACACAATATCATTATATATCACTTTAGTGATATTTTACTCTATAAAATAAAATAAAAATGCTTGCATGCTCTTAACGCAATTATGGCAATTTTTGGATTATCCAGAGAATTAAATAATTTACAGATTCAGTGCGTTTGATTTAATGATTATTTTTTTTATTTATTAAAATGGACAAAATAAAATAAAATAGAATTAAATAGAATTAAATGAAATTTAATTAACTTAGCCTGGCATCAGTGCAAACAGCTGTTTCACATTATTTATGTTAAAATTATTTGAGTTGAAAACAAAAATAAAACAGAAAATGTAATATATTAAAAATAATAAATCTAATATTTGCAAGAGCCACATTTAAAACCAATCTCAAACAGTTATATTTTACATAAAGTTTATATTTTATATCTTTACTCACCTATGCCCAACAGTTGAATTCAGGGTTCCCATAGCTTCAGATCAATGTATTTATGTGTGGGTGGGGGTGTGTGTGTGTGTTTGTTTAATTACTTTTAAGTCATTTTTGATGACTGGTTAAATCATAAGATATTAATTTTATATTACGGAGTATTTTTAGATGAACAAATAACACATACTTAAAAAAGAAACAAAAACTACAGGCTCGTTTAAAAAAAAAAAACAATGTTAATAATGCAAAAAATAAAAACAAATAAATAAAATAACAGAACAGAACACATAATAGAATTAATAGAACTTTGCTAAGCTTTGAAATCATATTTTTTATCCCTGATTTTCACAGATTTTCCAAGAAATGTACTATATTAATTCTATTAACTTGCTTTTTAATTTTAAATTTCATTTAATTTGAATACTAGTGTATTTTTATATTGCTACTATTGCCACAGTTTACGATAATGATAACATTGTGTGGCTTATATTTATTTATTTTTAAAAAATAATACTGGATGGGTAGGGCATATTTTTGCTCTCATAGTTCTGTTTAGTTAGATGGCAGAGTAAAGTATGCAGAGTATAAATGGTATAGCAGAACCTCTGTCCCATGTAATATCACAATGTACATTCAGGACACATAACAAGCCTATAATGCTGAATCATTTCACACAGCAAACAGCATCCACAGATTTTTAACAGCATTTTTGTATCATTGATGCTTCTGATATAATTTTCATGTCATTAACAGTTATTTCCCTTCACATAAATGTCTCCCGTCTCGAGCATTTTACCTGTGTGAGGGTTGATATTTTTCTTGCTGTCCATGCACTCTCTTTCTTTTTCTCTCTCACTCACTCACTTCTTTGTCCTCCAAGCCAGTCGACCAATAAGGTTTATTTTCCTTCATTATCGTTCCCTCTGTTTTCTCTCATCACGCTTCAGTCAGCCCTAATTCAATCCTCCCTCACCCCGTCCCTCTCGGTGTCTTTCTCTCGTCTGTCTCTTCATCATTCTTCACACATCCGCCAAACTGAAAAAAAGGGAAGGTGAGTGAGCGCTGCTAATTTTCTTCCGCCCTGGAGGAAGGTTAGCGCAGCTCAGTGGCATTTCACTATATTATATCTGATTACGGAGTTTGATGATGAACAGTGAAATAGACAAATAGTTGCTGGCAATTCAGCTCTTATAATGTCCTTTTGTTTACAAGGAAATACACTGACAGAAGGGATTTTACATGTGGAGTAGAGACCTCTATGTCTTACAGATTCATTCATCCATTCATTATGCTGATGGCACATTGCATTGCTGAAATATGTGGTAAAATTTACATTGTGACAAAAGTTTTGGACTACAGTTTCAAGGTGTTAGATGATTAATACTGATCTGTTACTGACAGCTGGTTAAGCTGACAGATCAACTTTACCAGTGCATCGGTACTAATACCTATGGATGGATAATGGATGGGTGTATGGATACATAGATGAAGATGACAAAGGTCTTAAAGGTTTGGAACGACATGAGGGTGAGTAATTAATGACAGAATTTTCATTTTTGGGTGAACTATCCCTTTAACTTAAGGAAAAAAAACACATAAAAGCATTTAAAAGATATAAAAGATTACTAACTATCTTTATGAAGCAGATTCAAGAGAATCAGAGACAAAAACAATTATACATTCTAATCTTTACAGAAGCAATTTGCATGTGATTAACCATAGAATTAAATTAAACAAGTTCTCAAAAGAAGCAGTTATCCAAGTCACAAGTCGAGTATAATATTTTAATATTACATTTATCTCAAAGCGCACTGCAGGTAGGCATCAACACCATGTTATTGAGTCTAGTGTGTCAGTCAGTCAAAGGAAGAGTTTTCACAAAAATGAAAATTCTGTCACCGTTTGCTGACTCTCAGATCTTTTCAAATCTATATGGAACACAGAAAGTGTTATTTATAGCAGAATGTCAAAGCTGCTCTTTTATATATAATGAAAGTGAATGGTGACCACAGCTGTCAAGCAAGAACTTCAGTGAAAAATGACTTACAGTAAATTTCAGTCTTCGCACAAAGCTATCATATGGCTTTAGAAGACATGTGGAATACTTTGATATTGTGCTGTTGTAGTGTTTTCTCTCTCTCTCTCTCTCTCTTCTTTTGGAGTTTGATAGCCCCTGGTCCCCATCCACGTTCATTTTATGGAGGAGGGCAGTAACATCTCCCTTTGTGTTTAATGGAAGAAAGAAACACATGCAGGTTTGGAACAACATTAGGGCGTGTAAAATGATTTTTTTTGTATTCTTTAATCAATCAATCAGTCCATCTCTTACATGGCAGACCCACTCATCTCTGCAAGAGGGATGACAATAAATAGAGACAGAGATTTTCACATCGTAGGAATTTGTCTAATTAGTATAACTCAACATCATAACGACTAATTTAATCCAAGTGAGTCAGTTAGTGAAGCAAAAACGAGAAAAACAGAGAGGAAAAGCACACAGATGAACGAACATGCCCTCCTGCAGAGAAAACAAGTTAACAACTGATTGAAGACTGAGCTGGTGACTAGTGAAAGACTTGGGAGAGACAGGAATTCATGAGAAATTCATGCCAGCTTGCCGAAACGGCACCGAAATGTGGATGAAGTGCGCTCCATTTGATTTAAAGCCCTGTTTGAACATTAAAGGCTTGTGGAGAGAGCGCAGGGAGCTGTTCAGTGTCTGATGCCAGAGATTCATTAGAGACAGAGGATTCAAGCATGGCCTGGTGAAGAAAGGAAGACAAAGATGGACAGCAAAAGTAATAGTCTGGTGTATATCTTTGAGTCAACATGCTTAATGTGCGTATTGTCAGCATTAACTGAGGCACACCTCAAAATCCAGATAAACCCACTAATATTATCGCAACTATTATCTGCATCTAGTGCAGCAACTCTCATCTCTCTGGGAACACCACCAAAAACAACATGTCTGCCTCATATCCATCAACACTTGTTGACCTGTGAACAATATGGCAGCAAATAAAAGCCTTCAAAGCTCCACTGAATGTCGGAACTAGGAATGACTTATAAACATCCATTTTCTTCATCAGAGCCCCACATTTAGGCAGCCTGTTACTGAAGCCTGACCAGATTCATAGATGTCTGACTGTAGTCTTTCCTGGATTAAATGGATGAACAAGACAGAAAATATACTGTGGGAACGAAAACCGGCCAGACGTACTGAGAGGAATTCAAGTCCATTGTTTCATTTTGTAAAGTCTGAGGAAATTGCTGATCGCTCCCACACTGGGAACCTGGGATTGCAACAAGGGGGAGATTAAAGTTAGTCATTTCTGTGTGATGTTCTTTTAATAACCTTTTCACATGAAATCACATGACACTTGCATGACTCGACTGAAGTGCACACTACCATTCAAAACTTTTTTTTTTTTAGTATGAAATTATTACTGTTATTCAGCAAGAATGCAATAAACTGATCAAACCTTATCAGTAAAAAGACATTTNAGTATGAAATTCTTACTGTTATTCAGCAAGGATGCAATAAACTGATCAAACCTTATCAGTAAAAAGACATTTTATAATATTACAAGATATTTCAAATAAATGTTCTTTTAAAATATACTTTGGGGCAAAAAAAAAAAAAATAGACATCTCGTCACTGAAGAAAAGGCTATGGAAACATTACAACATTACATTAAATATGACTTGTTAGGAAATATCTGGTGTTAATTCCCGCTATGTGCACAGCCATGTTTGTTTACATTGCAGTGCAGCGTGGGAGTCAGAGCCTGTCAGAGCAAAGATATTTATAACAAGACTATCCACTTGTTGTCTCAAAAGGGATGAAAATGAATGACTGGCGAACTGAAGGTTTGAGTGGACGATCTACCTCAGACTTTGTTTGATGTGAATTTAACACAGCAGCATCAAAACAACAAAACTCAATTACTCTCGAAAGGTGATTTACTTTTTGGTCGCTACCATAAACAGCAGCGTGTGGATACAAACTAGAAACTTGAATCATGGTACTTCTTTTACATTTTACAGCAGATGCCTTGATCTGAAGAGACTTACAAACAAAATATCACAAGCAATTTATACAACAATAGTCACATCTCAAGTCAAGTCATCTTTATTTATATAGCGCTTTTAACAATACAGATTGTATCAAAGCACTGTACAGTATCAAATAGTAAAATAGTGTGTCAATAATGTAAAATGACAAGATTAACCACTCAATTTTCAGGCTCTTAACTAGCTGCTGCATTTTGGACCATCTGGAGTTTGTTTATTAAGCGTGCAGAGCAACCACCCAATAAAGCATTACAATAATCTAACCTTGAGGTCATAAACGCATGAATTAACATTTCTGCATTTTACATTGAGAACATGGGTCGCAATTCATATATTTTTTTGAGATGGAAAAAAGCAGTTTTACAAATGCTAGGCTAAACGTGGCTTTCAAAGGAAAGATTGCTATCAAATAGCACACCTAGGTTCCTAACTGATGACGAAGAGATGACAGAGCAGCCATCAAGTGTTCTAGGTTATTAGTCCAACATGTGGGGTTTTTAGATCCAATAAATAACACTTCTGTTTTTTCAGAATGTAGCAGTAAGAAATTACTCATCATTCAATTTTTAATATTGACTATGCATTCCGTTAGTTTCTAAATGTGGTGCCTATCCCCGGGCCGCGAAGAAATATAGAGCTGAATATCATCAGCATAACAGTGAAAGCTAACACCATGTTTCCTGATGATATCTCCCAGGGGTAACATGTAAAGCGTGAAAAGTAACGGCCCTAGTACTGAGCCTTGAGGTACTCCATACTGCACTTGTGATAGATTTGATTTCCCTTCATTTACTGCTATGAATTGATGGCGCTCAGATAGCTATGATTTGAACCATGCTATTGCACTTCCTCTAATGCCAACAAAGTTTTCTAGTCTATTCAAAAGAATGTTGTGGTCAATAGTGTCGAACACAGTGCTAAGACCCAGTAGCACTAATAGGGAGATGCAACCACGATCAGATGATAAGAGCAGGTCATTTGTAACTCTAATGAGAGCAGTCTCAGTACTATGAAACGGTCTAAATTCTGACTGAAAAATCTATGCAAAGTTTAAGATAAAATACAGAAGTAACAGAACAAGGAGAAATTTTTTTTTTTACATTACCATACTCCACTTATATCAATAATTTTGTGAAATATTACTGCAATTTAAGATAACTGTTTCCCATTATATTTCTAGGATGGCAAAGCTGATTTTTTTAGCAGACCCTTCAGAAATTAATCTATGCTGATTTGCTTCTTAAGAAATATTTTGTATTATCACACTGAATAAAGTTGTGCATGCTTTTTTCCCCTTAGATTCCTTTGATAACTAGAAAGTTCAAAAGAACAGCATTAAATAGATTTTTTTTTTTTTTAACTGTCATTTTTAATCATTTTAATGCTTCATTGCTGAATAAAAGTATTAATTCCTTTAGGGAAAAATAAATAAATAAATAAATAAAAACTCTTACTGACCCCAAATGTATATACAAGCAATTCAAATGTAACAGGCTAATTGTGTACGAGTAAGAGTGTCATTCCGCCATTGATTTCCCTCTCAGCTGCTTTTCATCTTCTGAAAAGCTTCTGAGACCTGCAACACAGATAGCATTAAAATGCACTTCACATGTGTGCTATATAGTCTTGGTTAAGCCTTGCAGATAATATCTGTTTAAAGCACCTTTTAAAGGGTTCTTGCACCATATATAAAAGATTCATATCTTAATGTTAAAAGAGGTTTGGACATGCTTCCATCTAACAGGCGAGATCAGCATCTCTCCGGCGCTCAAACGACACACCATTCATCACTGTGGACAGCAGCAAAGCAAAAGCACATGGCCCGATGGATGGGGGAAAGAAAACCATCTACACCTGACAACCATATCTGCTCATCAGAAACATGTAAAGTGGAAAAAAAACAGAGTAAAATCTAAAATAGCACCAAACTTATCAAAACAACAGGCTACATAATTCCCTCCTCCTTTTGGCTACTTTATTTAATAAACACCTCCTCCTTGGTGCACAACCACACTTTCAGTGATTGTCCTCATTTCACCATCACACCGGTGGAGAATTGCAAGCATCTGTTTCAATGAGGTCAATGCAAGGGAGAAGTCTTAGTTTATGAAGGTGAGACCAGGCCTGCATTATTATCTCATTTCTTACAGATGAAGCACAGCAGATCTATTATTCCCTGCCTGTATTATTGTTATAACTCAATATATACTTTATATGCGGGGACACTGAAGGCCTTTATTGGTGCATCGTCGTCTCAGCCAATAGGCTGAGTGAATTTTCGAGTGAATCTCTTCTAAGGTCATGAGAATGTTTCTAAAGGCAAACAAACAAATAAAGAAATACATAATAAATAAATTAACAAGTATTTTTGTTTATCTTTTTCTCCCCCACATTCATTTTTCAAACATAAAGTGTGTGTCTTTTTGCCTGTCTTCCTGTGGATAACCTACACTATAACAAAACATAAGCTACAAAAATTATATGCATTACAGATATAAAAGTAAAATATTGTATAAAAAATGTTTTAATGCATAATATTTAAAACAATCCAGTGTGAGTGTGAGGTTATTCAAACTTTAAGAGGAATTCACAATGATTTGAAAGATTTATTCACAATGAATTCTTCATTTATTCCTCGTTTTTTTAGGAATACGAAAAAATCTCAACTTTTTAAATATGCAGTTACCATAGACAAAAAGTATTAACAGAGATTTTATGTCCATGGTATGAAATATTTTTTTAATATTTATAAGCTTTGTTTCAGGCATTTGGTAGGGGGCATATTATGGCATATTATCATTTATGAAATACTCTGTACTTATTACTTTTGGATGGACAGAAGGTCTGACCACAGTGTCTCACACAGTTTCCAATCATTTCTTCAGTTCTGTCTGTAGAATCATTAGCAAAAGCTGCTGCGCCACTAACTGCCACTAAATGATTTGCCATGACTTGAAAGAAAAAATCAGTCAGACATTACTTAAATGCCCCTGCACAAACCAAAATATTTCACATTAAAATATGAGTTTACCAGCTGTCATCGATATTGAAGAGAAGCATTACTTGCATCATAAAACTATGTATGATCGCATGATGAATACGTGCTGTGAAATGCAAATGGAACATAATGATGCCAAACGGAGAATCCATACGTGGGGTTCCCTTGCCCTGGGGGAGTCGGAAGACGAATAGTATAAAGAGGGATTTACAGGAACATTATTGTACTCAGATAACTCCCATGTGAATAAATGCATAGCAATGATAGGAAAATGAACCTCCATGTAGTGCAGGAACTACTGAGACATCATCAGCCATGACAAGCCGTGATTTATGAAAAGGCAAAGGAAAGTGAAAGGGAAAATGAGCTGGCGAGCACCTAACCAGCACAGATAAGAGAAAAGGTTTAGAGGAATAATATTTTGTGAATACAAAACTCATTCTGAAATATTTTGCGCTCGCACAATAATCATCTTTAAAGAACGTCTGCCTCACGGCTAGACTTATAGTCTATATTTACTTGAAATAAACTCAAGCCCACAACTGACACAATTTAATAGGCATTGGACAGATATGGATGAAAAAACCTCATCTCAATTCTACACTATGACCTTAAGGAACAATAGAAGGCGAATACATGAAGAAAGAAGGAAAGCACACAGCAAAAATGACAAATGGGCCAGTTCAATAATGTTATTGTAGAACTCCATCCTCAGTGGCGGTTTGTCAATGTAACGTGGCCTCCATCTATCAGCCATTCCTCCACTGCTCCATTCTCTCCATCAAAAGAGTCAATAATCTTTCATCCAATTAACAGGCAATAATAATTTCAGCAGTGGCTGTGTGCGAGTATGAGTGAGGTGAAAGGTCAAACTTGTATAACGAAGATTAAGTGCGTCAGAGTGTATTCCTTACTGCTCATCAAGCATCGCCACCTGTTGCACAGACATCTTGTTGCTCTTTCATTCAGTCCACCAGGTTTTGTCTCTCTCATTTGTGTTATCGATCATGACAGTGAATTTGCCATTTGTGCCACTCAGCGTTTTATACATCATGACAGATATCTGCCCTTTAGTGCTTAGTAAAGCACTTCACAAATTGATTTTGTAAACTGAGACACCACAAACAATAAAATCATATCGAACTCATCTATTACGAGAATAATCAGTGGCATCTTTCATTGTTTAATAAGGTTTCACCATAATGCTGACAAATTTAGCTTGACTGATACCTGAAAGGACTATTGATTAGAGCAGAGTCCTCGAAATTTCCATCACATTGCCTACATTATATATTTGATATTGACTTCTACTGTTTTTATGCAAAGCTAATGATATTTTCTATGCCTAAACTGCAAGCTATATTTATGCATTTAAATCTGTCATCAAGACGCTTTGCCCCATTTGCTAATAATAGCATGCAGGGTTTCCCATACATTGAGTTATTTGTGGCGGCCCG